>JAUOBX010506400.1:0-10147 GCA_032360705.1 Eupentacta quinquesemita
CTCAAGAGGGACATTCATTTGGTTCCCCTTGTGACGTCATCAGACCCAACTTGTTAAAAGGGATAACATGGAAATACAACAAGTTGGGAACTTCAAATTTTGGATTTGAGGGTATTGAGATATGCTCTTTCCATCTATGTAAGTTTCCAGGCAATGAATTATCCCTTCACCTGGCCTTTAGGGTCAGGGAAATTTATGTATAGTGATTTGGAACCTCCTAGAGCAGTAATTCATTTCCAATTATGTGACAGGTTCACTCACCCCATTCATCACTCCAATGCTTTCCTCGTCGCCATCTTCATCGTGCTTGTCGAAGGGGCTCCCCTTATCGCTGAACTTCTTGAAGAACCCTCTCACGCTCCCTAGGGTGGGGGAGACGGGACTGCCCACCAACTGGTTCTCCTTGTAGGGGTGGGAGGAGGAGTGGGAGTGGGGGCGGAGGAACCGGAACTCGTGTAGGTTAAGGTGGGTGAAGTTGGACTTCACCGGACAGAGCTCCCAACCCTCGTTCTCCATGAACATTCTGAGCTCTTCCATCCTTGAACTGGGGGAGAGGAATATGATAGGAGTTAGATCAGGAAGAATTGAAAGAAATAAAATTGCAGTTCTGAACCTTATTTCTCGTGATTTGGTACCCGAATCAGACCACATGTCACAACTCGGAGTTTGTACAGGGACCAGTATGTCCTGCTGTGTTGAACGATGTATGGTATGCAAACATTGTGCTCGCGCGAGATCGCTATCGATGTCAACATTCTATTGTAAACTATACGATTTATTTCTGCGATCTCTGCTTGGAGAATTTGTGCCAGAACTCCCTGCACTTGAATCATATCTCTGCAGGATTCTCGCTGCAAATGGGAGGGTCCTGAAATCGTGTGCCTTGGCACGAACACTGCATGACACTAGACTGGGGGAGCTGGAAGAACCATGAATCATGATGGAATCATGACAGGCCTGGATGAATAGAGGATCCGGACTAGAGTTTAGCTGTGGCTGACCTGGTATTAAAGGCCAGGTGAAGAGTTAATTTATTGCTTCGAAACGTGCATGGATGGAAAGAGCAAATTTCAATACCCCTAAATCCCAAATTTGAGGTTCTCAACTTGTGGTATATTTGTGTTATCTGTAATAATAGGTCAGATCCGATGAAGTCACAAAGGGAACCAAATGAATGTCCCCATTGAGATTACACAATAATAACTGATTTTTATCCCTCCATGTGAAAGGTACAAGTGAATTTTTTCCTACGAAGTCAATGATTACTTGCATCTATATCTTCCTACAAATAATGTGAACTGTTTTCCATATCAGGCTCACACTTTTCCTGTGACAGAGTTTTGAAAAAGTCAAATTTGCATTGACTTTGCATTGAGCATGCATTTTCATTTTCACTTTCTTATTGACTGAGAGACATTTTGGGGGTTGGATCTTCTTGGATCTTCTACAAAGTCATGTTCAGCACTTCCATTGGCCTTTAAAGTAAGAGAGTATCAGCTGAGTCAGCGTTCGTATTTGCTATTGTGTCAGCGGGAAAAGGCTCCAAAGCCGATTGATCTAGATTCTAGAACCTGGCATGCGATCCTGCTCTAGGGAGATCTTGAAGGAGTTTGAAAGTGGACGTCACTGCATGGATGTTGCCCTCCTGCCTCCACAATAACCTGACTGGTGCTCATGAAATCAAAGAGCAAAAAAACCTCACATACTAGAATGTAAATATAACTGTGTTGATTGTGGTAATACTGAAGACCAAATAATATCAAATTGACCCATATATATATAGAGAGGTGGATTAGTTCAGTCGGTAGGGCTCCGGACTAATGATCAATAAATTGCGAGTTCGAATCCCAGCGAGGCCGGTTAGGCTTTTCCGCAGTGCTGTTGGACAATGCTCGTCTCTCGATAGTCCCACGGTACCAGCCTGTAAAAAGGGTACCCTGTGAGGTGGCTTGTAAAGAGTAGTGTGCGCCGCCTGTGGCTGCCACTATTAGAAAGTCTCCCAGGAGACACGATTACGTGACACAACAATTCGGTGCGTCAGGAGAGAACAGAAAGAGTTGAGCGCTTTTGAGTGCGGGATTGACAAGTCACTAATGATCAGGGGCAATATCTGTAAAGTGCTTTGAGACCGCTGTAAAGCAGTGATAAAGCGCTATATAAGAACTGGATATTATTATTATTATTTGTTTATGATAATGAATTTAAGCAGCTGGAAGAAACAGGAACAAATACTTATCCAATAATATAATGTCCGTCTCTGAACGTTTGTACCCGTATATGTACGATTTTGTCATGAAAGTACTACTGGCAACGTCATTGATGAAAAGGAGCACTACCGGGAAGAGAAAATGAGGCAGATCTCACATGATCCCGTTCTCTTGGAACTAGGGTTACTGCATGTACTGCAATCTCGTTCAGATGTATGATATGACATCTCCCCCAAGTCGCCCACTCGCCGTCGTTTGTAACATCGAACACCTTTGCAAATGCCCAGCCTCTTGTTTATCCAGGGTTGCCGACTCGTAATCACTGCGCTGTAACTCGACTGACAGTTTGAAGCATAATATAATGTATAGTATATACGTACATTCCTGAAACATTACGGAGGAACGAAATGAATGTTCTGATACTGTGATTAAGGTGACTGTAGTCCAAGGTGTCCAGTATGCCTCGCTGGGTAAACATGAAGCACTATGTATACCACGATACTAGTGCTACCATCCGTCCTGATTAATCAGGATTGTCCCTTTTTCATGGGAACAATGACACAAAACTATCCAGGTTCTGACCCAAAACATATTTTGAAGTGGTATAATGATGATATGCTACTCATTTTATGTAGCGTTAAGCATTTTCAAACCACTGAAGCTGAAATAGCGAGCAATATGGTTAGAGTGATCCCTGCATGTGTTCGGTCCAACCTACCGCTCTTTACTGATGACATCGTTATTAGCCAACTTTATAACAAATGATAAAATACATAGAATAAGCGTGTTCAGTAAGCACTAACTAAGAACGGATAGTAACATCACTACGTGCGCTACAGTTACTGGACGATGACAAAGTTGTCAGAATTGGTCAACATGCATGCTGCAGGTTATATTAAAAAACAAAAAACAAAAGCAAAAAGTTGTCACTCCTCCAGGATCTGAGAAAGTGGTTAGATCCTGGGGTTCACTGGTCGTCCGTTAGATGGGGACGTAAAATAGCGGTCACGGGAGCAGGTCGGGATTGGTACTGTAATGATATATATAAAGTGTACGGCTGTACATTTCACATATCATGAAACCTTTAGCCAAAATCAGGTTAGTCAAGTCAAGTTAGTTGGCGGATTATTAATAGCCTAATACAATTTATATACTGAATCATAGCATACTATATAGGTTAACACCTACATGGCTCGACTGACCAGAAACGGGGAACTTAACAGCAGGTTTGCGATGGAACAATCGAATTGATCATAAAATCACAGTGCCGTGTTTCACTGCATCAATGAGAGTAACAATCAATGTATAAATGTAAAAATAGAGACGACGGCAGATACTTAGCATATCAGATAATGTCAAGTAGCCAACCGTATCACCATTAGTTGCCGAACATGATGTTTTGAGAATAGGTGAAGACTTGGGGACGAAATGATGTTAAGAAAAACTACTGTACCCTGAAACACCACACACATAATGGGATACTACACTCCTGTGACACAACCGTAGTGCGAAAATAGCAGAACTGAAACCCACACACACCCATTCAATGTTGCGCCCAACGCGTTGAGGAGCGGAGGTGTCCCATGTATTGTCGGCGGGGATTGTAGCTGAGTAACTGTGGTACAGATTCGGGCCAAATGTGACCAAAGCAAATTGCACAATGACATTTCAATGTAAATTGAATTAAATGCTACCCACTTTGTTGAAAAATACGAGTTTATTGGAAGGATTCCTCTCCATTGCTTAATTTAGGTATTAGAGAATGAGATAATTATCGTATTCCGTCCTGTGAATCGACTAGGAGTTGTAATTCCTGCAGTATATCACACGTGTGTCTGATGAACTCAAAACATTTACCAGATGATCTGCCGATTAAACATTAGGAAGGAAAAAATGTTAAATATCATAATTATCAGGGAGAGGTTCCCAGAATTGGATTTTTGTCATGATAAAGGTGCACTTAACAATTTGAACTTGGGAGCCCATCGCATTAACATTTTGTTATAGGCCCTAAGATCAGTATTTTCGTTTTTACGCAATTTCAACATCGACCAATACAAAAGCATTCAGAATTTCACGGAGATAGCTTCAAAACGTTCAGTCGGACTTCAATGGTTCTGCAAGCGTATACAGAAATGCTTCAGTACAACGGGTGACGATGATGTAGGCTTTCAAAATATTATCAAATGAAAACATGTTGTGTTTTAGGGTTTAACCTGTGACCTAAATATACACAACATTCCATTTAACTTTCATAATCAGACAATTTATGTAAGTACATGGAGCGTGACAAAATCATATCTGTTCACCGCCGATATGAGCATGGTGTTTTATTCGAAAACTACGTCTTCATCTGCCATCGCCCACAACCAGACAACCTAAACGGATTACGAAAGCTTACACGTGCGCATGGAGATGTGGAAACAAACATATAAATCATCCATGTGAATCAAGTGGCTGACAACTTGAACAGACTACGAAAGGTTGCACGTGCGCAGGAAAATGTGGGAACAAACATATAAATCATCCATGTGAATCAAGTGGCTGATATATGTCTATCACAGTCTATGATACAATATAAGAGTAGGGTTTTCTTTGTAAACCACGTCTTCATTTGTTGTCGCCCACAACCAGACAACCTGAACAGACTACGTGAGGTTACACGTGTGCAGGAAAATGTGGAAACAAACATATAAATCATCCATGTGAATTGAGTGGCTGATATATGTCTATGACACAATATGAGAGTAGGGTTTCCTTTGCAAACCCCGTCTTCATTTGTTGTCGCCCACAACCAGACAACCCGAACAGACTATATATATACCGAGGGTTGCACGTGCGCAGGAAAATGTGGAGACAAACATATAAATCATCCATGTGAATCGAGTGGCTAATATAAATGTATATGATACAGATGTGTCAGTCAGCCAGTACTGCATAGGTACCCATATTTTATGAATGCATTTACGAAGCGGCATGCAAGGTATGAAGGAAATTTACCTCTGGCACTTTATGGTGCACGTTAATTCTGAAAGTACCTTCATACTATCGGTTATTACGCCTGTTATTGGCTCATAAACATTCTCCATAGTAATATACACTGTCGATCGACGATGATAAAGACTTCAGAATTTCATCCGGTACGTCCACTCGTCTAGGTACCCTCATATTGTATATGATAAGTGAAGGTGAAGTCAGTAGACAGGTAGGAGGAGGCTTTTATACGAGGTCTAAGGGCTCTGCTGATTATTACCTCAACATTCTGGCCTACATTCCTGATGAATTACTCTCAGCAGGCTTGTGATGATTTGTTCTCACTTTTATTTCGTTTTTCAAACATGGACGTGTTACACGGAGTACTGGGGCCTCTGTCCGGACATACACTAAAAAAAAGTGTTTGGGAATTGAGCACTTTCCTAAGCATCTCTTTTTGAAGCGCATATAAAAGCTCAACATTATTTAATTCATTTGAAAGTATGTTTAATCATTTCGTGAATATTTCATTGCTGAACACAATGATCAATAATGTGTTCTGATGGCGGAGATTGTGTTTAGGGAAGTTTTATCTCCTAAACATTGTTTAACCATTGTTTATCTACTGTCAAGGCTAGGCTTTCCTTGCCAAAGAGAATGTTTTGCGTATTTAGGTGTATGCAACATGCTAATCGATCATCAACACTTAGAAGTCAGAAAATACTTCTCTGCTAGTCATATAAAGGCCTGTTATTCTTATTTATATAGTCAAATGCGCTAAATTACACAGTACCTATAATAAGGACTCATGGGGTTGGCTCTAACCGTTTGTTTCTGCTGGTTGGTCTGCATTACCGGTTAATTGATTCGATGAAAGGTTGTTTTATTTCAACATTGAGAAAACTCTGATATGCACAGAACGATACCCCTATATTATAATATTTGAAGACGTTATCTGTAGAGCGCCATGGCCTTGTTGAGTGGTGGTGACCTAAATAATCACCTAATGGCATTTCGGCTATGAAGTGTCACGCTCGTAAACAAGTTCGAATCTGTGATGAATGCTTGGGCAATGTGTCTATCTATATAGATTAAATAATATGATTGGTGGGAAATGTGGAGGTTGCCGTCTGTGTGTAAGAACCCCCGCCTCCAAATTTCGGCCACTCCACAGTGATATCGAGCTTTTATTATAGACTTTCTGTGGTGACGTCATGCAAACAGTGCGTGCCGCGCTGAGTTACTTTCTGACGTTGCTGTCTCTCTAATTCTGGTATATGTTATTTAGGATCTTAAATAGCCAAATGCATCCAGTGTTATGAAAAGAGATTGCTCTCATTGATGTAGATAACCTACTATATGTCATGTTGGAAAATGGTCACGCAAATAGAACCGTCCCCGCCTACAACAGTATGTTGATTTGAAGTGATCTAATGAATATAAATGAAGGACTAATTGCTTTTGTTATTCAACACAACTGTGCCGGTCAAACATAATGTGATATTTCCAGGGTAGCTATCGCCGTAATTATATCACCTTTGCCTTATTTAAAATAGGAACAAAATAAATACTACCATCACATGACACGTTGTTAACGTCAATTGACATGTGTACAAACCATATACATATTTATGAAACAAAGTAAAAATAAGCATGAAGTTTACATTATTCGGTTGTGGTTAACGTATATTCATGAAGTGTTTTCCGAGTAAAATATATCATTTGAGCAATAGGTTAGAGGGGAGTTAGAGAGAATATTGTTATTTTGCCGATATCCAGAACAAGTAGGCCTATACTGTAGTGGTATTACAGGTTACAGGTTTGCCATAGTATTCCGACTAAGGTCAATACGATACCATCAGGGAGCAAGGTGAACAAGCACAGTGGTGTGAAAACATATCCAAGTCTTTGATTATTGATAGAATATGGGCGGCTGAATATTGCACATGTGGATTATGGTTAGTTTTGCCAATCACAAAATAATCTACTCGTCTCCAACGAGTGCAAAATTAGGTATTGCAATAAATGCCCTATTGGTCCTCTTTCTTATATTAGTTAACATGCTGAAAGATGGCAACTGGAAATAAGGTACTTCCATTTGTAGAAATAATTGTGAGAAATGAATTTCGAGATGTAAATAGCGATACTGTGATATAATTTAGTGGGCGGAGAAATTTTTGGATGATGGTATAATTAGAAAACTGTACGAATTTAGCCACATAACAACTTTGCTCAATGAGTTAATATAATCAATTCAATTCCTTTGCACTGATCAATCTGAATGCGGACTTTTGCCGAGCTCAAGTTGTTCCCAAAGTAATCAATTATTAAATGAACCAACGATTGTAATCATTGGAGCGTGAAACGAAAATACATATTTGTGAAGCTGCTCATATCTTCAAAAGTATCCTTACTCACAGCAGTGAGACGGGAGCGACACTGACTAAGACTTAATTGCTCTTTTCTGGGAGATTTTATCGATTGTTCTTTGCAAGCAGCGAGCTAAGAATACATCATGAAAATGACTGTGTAACATAATATACGGGCTACTGGGTCAACCTTCATATTGACCATAGTCATCTTTAGACCAGGTAATCAATAGTTGTATAGTACTAAATTGGGAGACATCTATATTCCCGGAACCAATCAATGACTTGCACCAACATCACACTTTAAGTTTATGTTGGAGCTCGTATTTTATGGAGCTCATGGAGCGTGTATTGTATGGAAATGAAATATTTGGTGATATTACACTCGTTATGTATTGTCTGCTGGAAGATGTTCATGTTAGCGTAATACATTTTGAATGCCGAACAACATAATCATTGTATGGATTCAAAAGTGGTTGTGGTCTCTCGGACGGATTTTCACGCAAATTTGCGCTCCAAAAAGAAGCAGCTGTTTCGAGTCTAAAACAATAATATATCATTCATAAAATTAGGATAAAATAAAGAGGAATCAGCAGCTCAGAATATATATATATATATAAGACACTACATCAGAAAGTTATCTAGTCATGTTACAATTCGAAAGCTTCATAGTCCTAGGTGGAAAAGAATGTCTCGAAGTACGTCCTGGAAGCCACTGGAAGGGCTGAACGAGACGTTGAATATCATGATTCCTTTCATTTAGTATATTATATCCGACCCCAAACTGTCATTTTAGTCAACAGGACAGTGAAAATGAAGTTATTCCATCAATACGCGATGTGTTATGACGTCACGAAGGGGAGAAAAATATTCGTTTAGCAGTTTAGTGCAAAGTCTATGCAAACTATACTTTTCAACCTCTGTCACACCAGGAATATGGTCACACAGACGAGGTGAACCTGATAGGAATAAAAATTCACATAATTTTCAAGAAGATATAGATGTAAATAGTAATTTACTTCGAAGGAAAAACATTCACTACCAATTTTTTCTTATGGGGTAATGAAAAATTAGCAATTACTGTGTAAATCCAATAGGGACCTTCAATTCGAAATGTAGGGTCCGTGAATGATTTACATGCATGCTACATCAGTGAACGAGTATGTTACTAATGATTGTTAGATTTTGACTCATGTCAAACAGTATGTCATTAACTGAGACTGTGTTGATATCATTATAGGGGTCTCGCGTGATGGGCACATGTCATGGCTGGGATGTTACACTGAACGGGTAATGAACCCAGATACCCACGGCGGAATGACAATAACTTGTATGTACTGCTGCTGATATCATAAACAGACTCTCCGGGGCTACATTGATATACAGACGGCACCATGAGTGCTGGGTATACTATCCTGAGCAGACGTGCATTTAATCAAAGGCTGTATTTTTCGTGAATTACTATTCCTAGTTTTGAATTGACAGTCTTGTCATTTTCTTTAATGTGGGAATCTGGTTGGCTGCCAGTTCACGTGATCATTTACGGCATCGGAGAGTACAAGTTTCGGGAGACTGTAAGCCTTGTTAGATTCATTAGATTTCATTGTGCAAACAACTCCTCCTTGCTGAGCGCAGTCGAAGTTGCAATGGCAACGGTTGATATAATGCGCAGATGATGATTCGCGAATAACACGCTCAGATAACAAAAAGGCGTGTTCTCTGAGTTTTTTACTCAAGATTGGACAAACATTGGGCAGATCACGTTGATACCTCCGATCCCAAACTACAAGTTGTTCATTGATTCACCCAAATTCGCTATCTAGGTCAAACTTTAATTACTTGCTCATTATGCATCAAATATGCAAATGATGAGAATCACCACGTCGACCCCTCCCACATTACATATAGGCCAAATTAGGCCATACATTCCCCAGAAAATATTGCGAGTAGTGGAAAAACAAGATGCGTGATTTCTCGTGTCACCCTCCACTGGATTGGACCTGGCTGCCTAGAGCCTAGAGCGATAAATTTCGACAATGTATGGACGGAGCTGTACACAGGTCCGTTCAAGCATTTTTTTACGTGAAATAGACATTTCTGTTATCAAACCACAGGTGAGACGATCACTAAGCCTTTTTTTAATGTTGCTGGGTTTAGGAGAAGTCACGCAAACCAATGATAGTTTATTGTATTGCAGCCATTGTATATCGAGCCACAACAGACACATGCACACTGTATCATTTGCCTTCTCCAGTAAAACTGGAATCTGTCTCATGTTGTTCTCTCTGTTGTGTTATCTATTTGTTCAATTGTCTATGTGTACATTCAGAGCAAATCCACAAATAAACCATTGGAACACAATGGCTCATCAACATATCATGATCGTCATCGTCTTGTCACAAACAAATGTCTGTGATATGCATCCTGTCAATTAGTACCGACGGCATGCGAGAGCTGATCACAAACTGTGTCATATTGGTATTTTAATTACAACTAAGTTGATCTTGTTACGTATCGACGGGCGGCTTCGCGTCATACACTCCCAGACTGATACGAACATGGAATGGCAAGCATGTAATCACATACATCTACTCTACC
>JAUOBX010506622.1:0-10147 GCA_032360705.1 Eupentacta quinquesemita
TCCCACAAATTGTGTTGCACTTGGACACAATGGTCCTTTGGTAGTGGGCCATTAGGGGTGTTCAGGAATTTTTGGGAGGAATTTCAGCTACAAGGTCCGATGTGAGCCTCTTGGACATAGGGCCATAACTTTACAAGTTTGAGCTACTGCACCATTGGTGCTCTGGTTATGAGGACACAAACATGGGAAGTGCTTCAATAAGCTGTATTATGGTAAGAGAGATGACTACAGATCCCTTCGTAGGAAAAATTCGTTTGAATAAGGTAGAACGAGCGTTGTGTAAGCAACTTGACTGTATATACTAATGCAGCGTTAATCCACATACCGCAAAGGAGTTATGTGGAATATCTTATTTAGTAAACATTTTAACATCCCTATTTATGAACTGTTACATAGTTATCGTATATGCGCATCATTCTGCATCTCAAATATTCTTCTTCTTCACAAAACAACAATTTTGTTATTCATACCGCATACCACATCCACACATATGGAATCCTGCCTTAAGAAGTCTGTCCTGTTTGGTTTGCTAGTGATATTCTACAGAAAATACCAACAAGCTAAAATTGTTCCAAAAGCTTCATATCTGTTCGAAGAGGGTGTCCAGAGTCAGATTAATCCAGCTTGAAACCTGTTTCTTTTGATTTGAAATGTTTGATAATCGTTGATAACTAGTATTTACTGAAATGGCCCTGCATATGGTATTCTTAGCTTGGGGATTTTCTGTTTGACCCTGCAGTTTGCCGCCCAGCTGGTAATGCTCGGCTACCCTAAGGTCTGCGTCATGCATGGAGGTATCGAATGTCTCAAGGCTACGGGAGTGCTCACCATCTCATCGCCCGACCTATGATGCTCCCTGATTGGCCCATCCTGGTCATGTGACATTGCTGACTGGTAATACAAAGCTGTGATGCTTGGTTCGTCTTTTCTACTGTGAGGGGGTTTGACATTGAATTAAAGTTGTGATGTGTGTACACTCCTTGGACTTAAATGTCTTGTCAGTTTTGGTCCGTCACACAAATCTACTGACATTTGTGTGTGTGGAGTCTGAGAGGAAAGTATGTTATATGGATTTGGGAAATAGTGTAATGAATATAATATAATGAATATTTTTATAGTATATATTACCCAATACCAAGATCGAACTGGGAGTGAACATTTTTTTCCCACAAAATTTCAAATGTTGCACTGATAATCAAGTTGATGTGAATAACATAAGCCATGGAACATTAGGTTTGACAGAAGATTTCCCAATCACCTCATAACTGAGCTCCAGATAGCCCATGAGGTTCCCAAAACCCCTGCCCATCACAAAGTTGATTGGCAAACAGTCAATAGCAATCATTTCAGCAATCATTTGGCTGAACACTACATATAGGGAGAAATGTCTAATGGTCCCTGCGAACATCCATCATGAACCCACTTTGGTTTCGTGCTAGCAGTTTATTATAGAATTTCTGAAAAGTCTTTCCCCGCTGGCAACCAGCAGTCGTCAAAATATTGTTTATTGGAATGCTTGTTGCGTTCGCTCTCGAAGTTGCTGCTGAATGTATAGAATATGGTTTGAACATGCTCACGTCCACTTTTGCGGCAAGCATGCTTGTTCGCAATCATCGGGCAATGGTGTCCTCACTGACTTTGATGAAAGGTTTCCTGATACAAATTAGGAGGCCTCTTCCCTGCAACGAACAATTTGGGTCCTATCTAAGTATAATAATGGATGAGCAATTATTCTAACCGAAGCCTCATACTCCCTGGCGGCTGTGCTTCATTGAACCATTGACAAAAAATATATATTTGCTAGTTTTCACGTCCATCTGTGACTAGTTCAGCTTGTGAAGAGTCTGCTGGCGCTGAGCTGATAGCAGACACAGGAGCATGCATGTCTTCATGGACACATCTTTCAGCGGAAGATTCTGTGCTGGAGAGAGCTAACTAGGGTAATCTAACACTACTTTAACATCCCAAGTCTGGGTATACCTCGGCAAAGATGGCTTCAGATCAGGGGTAGCGGTTTAAGGGGTCTGAGGGTCCATGACCCCTCTCTTGGCAGTTTGGACCCCTTGAACAGAGTTTTCACCATGTGAGGGGTTCAAAATTCATGATAATTGCACTACATTCACTGAAAATCTCAGCATTGTGGACATTTTCATAATAAAATTGCAGTATTGGATCCCTTACATTCATGAGTCAGTGCTACCTCTGCTTCAGATTGAACACTCCTTTGAAGTATCACACAACTACTATGTGCTTCCCAATGTTATACCCGCGACCATCAGACACCAAGATCACAGATAACAAAGAAGGTCTTGCTGTATTCATGGCACTGTAACCAACAGTTTCAAAGGGGGAGGTGAAAAAACTTCAACATCTCACTCACGGTTTCGAACAAGATATGACTTGTCCGTGAACAACAGAATGCGATTCACCTTCTGACATAGAAATTGTATTGCTTTTTCGTTGATTGTGGCCATGATGCAAGAAGAATTTTCGTTGTTTTTCCAGAAAATCTGTACCTCTCAATGGTTTGCTGGACAGCCTGCAACACAAAAGAAATAGTTTCTTATGCAATGGATGTGGTTCGGCGGAGGCAGGATTTCTCAAAACGTTTCATCTCTAGGATGTATGATCGGCTGTGAAACTAACATGCCTACAAGTTTTGGAAACCATATTAGCGTTGTCCAGTTTGGCACAGCAAAAATGCCTTCAGCATAATCTTGCTCAATATCATTCAAACATTGACTAATCAATGCACCTGGTGGGAAGACATAGAAGAGACATGAGCTCCAATCAACCACAAAAGCGTCAAAACTTTCAGCACCAGGATCTGCCTCCCATGAAACATAAGGTTTCAGTTGAGCATTGAGCCCGAGAAGTAAATAAATCTATTCCAGGTTTACCCAAAACCCAATCAGGGACAGCAATCGCCATGCTTACCAAATTCATGGGTTTGTTCAGCTATCTGAATTGAGTGACAAACTACACAGAGGGGATACTGTACATTAGTTACATGGTGTTCAAAGACGGGACTGACAAACAGATATCATGGAACTTTTTCCAAATCATGATGAGTTGTGTGACAACAGGAGCAGAAAAAAACTAGTATGGTAGTGTGACTCCTGTTACATGTACTCAAACTACTAGAAATATGATTACAAAGGAATACGCAGGAGATGAAAGTAGAATACAAGTACTCATGTTGACAACTCAAATCGAACTGGCCACTCATCAGGAAAAATAAAATAGTGAACAAAATTCCTCTCAGGATATCTGATAATGCATAGTAACAATAACTTGAAATACAGAAAGTTGTACTGTCCAAAATAAAAATAGAATATTCCACCATTTTGTCTTCCACCTGTATGGTGACATATTGTGCTGCATTGCACTCAGTCGAGTCATGACGATCACCATTGTGATCTGCTGAGGTTTTCTCAACCTCTAGGCTGAGAAAAAACTTTGTCTACTTCGTCTATAACTGTCCCTAGCTTCAAGGTACCATGTCCCAATCAGGACAGGTAGAGCTTACAATAAAGAGAATGGTACTGTCTAAAATAGGAACAGAATGGTCCAACATTCTGTCTTGAACTGTGTAGTGACATATTGGACTGCATTGGACTCAGTCGGGTGACCACGACCGTCTTCTTCATCTGTGACTGCATGTCCCTGACTTCAAGGTTTCATGGTCCAATCTGTGACAGAAGGCTCTAACTCTTCCAATCTCTCTGATGAGACTTTATCACTCATCCACTCTGCCTCTTCTAGTCGCTCACAACTCAGCCCGTCTCTGAAGAGCGATGATCTTTGATGGCCTTTCCTGGTGGCAGTGAAGAATGTAGTTGGGCATATCCGATAGGAAATCTGCCACTGCACCATCCTTCATGTGAACTCCAAGAAGGATCTGTTTAAGTTGCATTTATATTACATTTAATATTTCTTCTGTCTGTGACTGTCGCTGGCTTTAAGGTGTCATGGTCTGATCAGTGAGAGCAGGCTCAAACTCTTCCAATCTCTCTGATGAGACTTTATCACTCATCCACCCCTGCTTTGCCTTAACTAGTCACTCACAACCCAACCCGTGCGATGATCTTTGATGGCCTTACCTGGTGACAGTGAGAAGCGTAGTCGTGCATATTCGATAGGAAATCTGTCGCTGCACCAACTTTGCATTCATCCTCCATGTGAACTTGGACTTGTTCAAGTTACATTTATCTTGAATATTTATTTTGTTTGTGACTGTCTCTGGCTTCAAGGTGTCATGGTCCAATCAGCGAAGGCAGGCTCAAACTCTTCCAATCTCTCTGAGGAGACTTCATCATGCATCTGCGCCTGCTTTGCATCCCCTAGTCGTTCGCAACTCAGTCCATCTCCAAAGAGCAGTGATCTTTGATGACCTTTCCTTGTGGGAGTGAGGAACGTAGTCGTGCATATCTGATAGGAAATCTGCCACTTCACCAACTTTGCATTCAACTTTTATGGGAGCTCCAAGAGGAATCTGCTCAAATTGAATTGATTTAGATATTTCCTCTGTCTGTGACTATCTCTGGCTTCAAGGTTTCATCGTCCAATTCGTGGCAGAGGGCTCAAACTCTGCCAATCTCTCTGATGAGACTTTATCACTCATCTACGCCTGCTTTGCCTCTTCTAGTCATTCACAACTTAGCCCGTCTCCAAAGAGCAAAGATTTTTGATGGCCATCTCTGGATGCAGTTAGGAACGTAGCCATGTATATCTGATAGGAAATCCACTGCTCCAACAACTTTGCATTCATCCTTCGTGTGAACTCCAAGAAGGTCCTGTTCAAATTGAAATGATTTTTGATATCTTCTTGTATAGGCATAGAAAAGTCCGTTGGAAGTCATAAGATTATTACATGGGAAAGTCAGAAGGTCGAGAGATTGGAACATATGGGTGTTTAATACCGATTAGCAGATTAGTGATGCCTGAAGTTCCTATAATGCACCTCACGCGATGAAATGGCCCAAAAGTTCATTCACTATTTCAATGAAGGACTACCTGAATTTCCTCCCTCAAGGTCGGAGCATCTCCTAAATAGAAATTAATTTTCTACCTGCACCACTTGTTAGTCTAACTATGTATTCAAGTGGGGATGGAACAGGGATGTCTGTCTCATACTCCTCAAACACATCTTTTCTCGGTTCATTGAGAACGAACAGGAAAAACCCTGTAACGAGTAACACAAACAACATCAAAAATGAAATATTTACAATGAGATGAACAAATAGTGCATCTCATGTGACAATGCCATCTCCTAAGAACAGTTGACCCCAGTGTATGTCCTTGATACAAACAATCCTAACAACACATCCTATCTGATGTTGTCTGGAAATCTCTGGATGTGCCTGTCCTGAAATTGCTTCGCATAGTTCTCTGAACTAGGTAACTTCTTCTCAGTTAGTTTGAGTACCCTCTACAGGAGTATCACCACTAGCTGTGATTGTGGAATCTTGACTTTGACGACTTTGCCAACGTGTGATAGACACTCTACAGCAGTGTTGTACTACTTTGGCCACTATGGATTTTTCTCCTATTAGATGTGGATCATAGCACTTCTTCGGATAAACTATGCTAATAGGGGATGAAACAGTTAGGTTGCTAAGTAGTCTGTGATACATCACCTGTCATTCCCTGCAGCTGAGTGTCTAGTCCCTAGTGTCTATCCTTGATTGGAACATTCCTAACAATACATCCTACCTGATGTTGTCTGGAAATTCTAGATGTGTCGGTCCCTGAAATTGCTTTGCATAGTTCTGTGAACTAATTAAATTCTTCTTAGTTTGTCCGAGTACCTTCCACAAGAGTATCACCACTGGCTTTGATTGTGGAATCTTGACTTTGACGACTTTGCCAAGGTGAGCCGGACACTCTACAGCAGTCTTGTAATACTACTGTAGTTTCCTCAAGCAGAGAGTTCCTGGTATCCAAAATGGTCAGTGTTCTCACAGCCTTCTTTGGGAATATAGAGATGGCCATTGGTACCAATGGCAGTGGTTGTCAGTTACAGGAAACTACTGGACAATTACCCTCTTGGCTCATAATTCTCAATACTGGAGGGATGTTTTCAACGAGTGCCTCTAGGTGAAGGTCAGTAGATTCTTCTGATGGGCACATATGATCAAGGGTGATTTCAGTGAAAATGGGACCCAGGCTCCATTTTGTGAAAGCTTGGGGATTTAGTTTGCAAATTTTCATACAGGTATGATACTTTTTCACTGCTGACGAGCGCCAATTAGGTGTTTGTGGGCGCCAAATGGAGCCTGGTTCCCAGCTAAAATCACCCTTGCCTATGATGGCCTGGTAACAGGACTGTTTGTAACACCGTTTCCACTCAGGTGGTGAAGGATAATTCCATGATCACAGAATCCGATAGCACCTCCTGGGATATTGACTACATAGTCCTCAGGGCTGGACCGTCCATGGAAATTTTGGTCACCTTGGATTCCACTTCTATTAGACTTTGATCATCACACACCTTTGAATAAATAGGCTCACAGGGGTTGGAACAGTTGTGTTGTTGAGAGGTTGTCTATGATACATCTATGAAAGCCCCATTCCTAACAATGCATCCTGGTCTTGCCTGAAATTTTCCCAAAGGTCAGCCGAGGTCAAGAATGTGTTTCTGCGAACCTTGAAACACTGTTGAACACATGGGAATGACAGGTTTATACTTTGTATGTAGACTGGCCATATGGAGTAGAATATCCCTATAATAATAAATAAATAGAAAACATATATAGCGCCGTAACTAAAAAGATATTCTTTGGCGCTTCACAGACAAGCCAGACACGAACGAAAAACTAATAGAAAGCCTCTTTTACAAGGTGATTCTTCAGTGACTTCTTGAAGATAGAGAGAGCGGTAAAACTATTGTTGTAGCACAGAGGCCTTGATCAGACTATGGGGCAGTAAGTCGAAACTGCCTGCATGATTAGATCAGTGGGCAGATTGACCCTGACCAATTAAGCCGAAATTGAACAAGCTCTCTCATAAAATCATTATTGTAATCAAGAATATGAATGTTTCTCCCAATCCGCAATGAATCTCTATAAGCCTCTTTTGGCTTTCTGGTTAAACGAGCATTGATTCTTTAATGTAATTATCAACATAGGACACCGTTGTCAGAGTCAGTTGTTTTGCTACCTGTCACACATATCATGCTACACCGAATACATTCTGGGATCTGGTTGTAAGGAAACCTCAAAAACAAATTCAACAATGTAGTTGTTTTTATAGGACAACTGGACTCTGAAATTTGTAAACAGCAAGGTAGGACACGGTCTCCAGAGTCAGTATTTTGTTACATAACAACCCTCACAGTCTAATACAACCTTGGATCTTGTTATACCAGAATCCGGAAAAAAATCAACAGGCTCTGATATTCGCTAATAGCAATGTAGGACGGTGCCACTAGATCTGGTAATTACACTACACAGTCCAGTAGCCTAATTGTGCTGCCCTGGATACAATCCTGGATCTAGTTGTCCGGAGAAATAAAATGGGCAATTCAAGCCCCCAAATTTGTCAACATCAAAGTTGGACACTGCCACAAGAGTTGGTAATTATAACCTTACAAACCTCACAGTCCAGTAACTCCTACCACCCTGGATCTAGGTAACTCCTTGAACCCAGAAAACAAATTGAAACGATCGAATAAACAGCCAATTTTGTGTAGTGCTTACTATACATAGCATACTATACATAGCATACTATACAAAATAACTAAGCCCGCTCGAATGCCCCTAAACCTGAAGGGGATGTGCCTCTATCCCGAAGTATCTTCATTCCGAAACCAGCAATAGGTACAGTGTACGTTATTCCGAAAGGAGCAATATGTGGTTTATTCCGAAGTATACTTATTCCGAAAGGAAGATAGGGTGTCCTCTTCTGAAAGGAGATTTAGGTGTCTTATTCCGGAAGAAGATTTAGGTGTTCTATTCCGGAAGGGGATTTGGGTGTTTCATTCCGAAAATAAAATTAGGTGCGTTATTCCGAGAAAAAAAGTTAGGTGCGTTATTACGAATGGAGAATACGGTGCAATAATGCACATACCTTTCGTTTTGGGATAACACACCTAATTTTCGGTTCGGAATAATGTACCTTATTTTTGTTGCGGAATAAAACACCTAAATCTATTTTCGTAAATCGTACCTGAATTTTGCTTCGGTATAAAACACCTAATTTCCGTTTTGGAATAACGACCCTATTTTTTTTCTTCAGGATAAAACACCTAAATCTCCTTTTGGAATAACACACCTTTTTTATTCTGGGAATAAAACACTTGATGGTATATTCGGAATTATTATACTTTGGAATAAAACACTTATTTACATATTCGGAATAAAGATACTTCCGAATAAAGATACTTGGGAATAGATATACGTAGGCTACGTAGCCAACCTGAAAGGGGCAATATGCACCACCAATTTGACAGGGATGTCACAACTGAGGGTGCACATGGATTCTGGGTTCAAACTGAATTCGAAATCTGCAGTGAATCGCACTAGCATGTCACATGAACAATGTATGCTGTCAATACATGATCTTAGCTGCGGGCGCAAAATATCAAAGCCACGGATGAGCAAGTCGACCTTCACCCTCAATAATGAGTTGGCACCATGCCAGGTCGCACTATCGTTGACTCTTCTGGCATTGCATGCCTGATACGCTGCTCGCATAAAGACAATTGCTGTCAGTACAAAAGCCTTGCAAATCTAGGGGACGTGATTAGCTTGTCAAGTCAAGTTTGACTGTATTGGCACAAACAAGGGATGCATCACAATTATTGGGTCTAATGAACAATGAAATGCATTGGGGTGCAGTCGCATTAATTATTGCTTTTGGTTTGGATCCCACTCGTTTCTACTGAATTCAAGATGTTTATGTGGACAAATTGACTCTCTGAGTCCTACTCCACGGAAGTTCACACATCCTACTATGCAGTTCACACTGCAGCTGGAATCTGCTAACCCTGGCGGTTCTTGCAAGCACCCCTCTTGGGAATTCTCAGTCACCTGTGAACATTGCTGACACTGCACTGCCTTGTTGGCTAACCTGATTAGCACCATCGCCTGAAGAAGCCTAATCACAAGAATCAGGCATTTGCTCCAACAATATACGGGAGTGTTGCTGCCAATATGTGCAGATTGTACTCATGCAGTTTTCTCACAAGTTCCCTTGGCACTCGCCCATTCATATATAGAATAGCCCCATGATTCGTGCACTCGATAGACGATGGAATAACTATTGCTGATCATCGAGGGAAGTTCACAACCCCAAGCTATCCAATATTGCAAATACTGAATTTTGATTAATAATAATGATATACCGTATAATCTCTAATAGACGCCCAGGGGGGCGTTTCATTTTGACAAGAGGGAGCCTCTATTATAGCCTTTCATAGGGTAAATTTTCAGGCTGATTTTGACCTATTTTTGACTGATTTAGGACCATTTTAGGCCAATTTAGGCAAAATTTGCTAGACTAAACTTTTTTCTTGGTGATATTTTGGTCAAAAAGGGGGAGGGCGTATATTACAGGGGGGCTTCTATTACAGATTATACGGTATACATTTATAAGGCGCAAAATACTCAGGTTTCGATGCGCCGAAACAAGTAGGAAAAGTACAGTAACATTGCTACATTGCTATTGAAACAAAAAGGTTTTCAGCCTCGATTTGAATATGTTTACATTTGGCGAAGCTTGGATCTCGAAAGGTAAACCATTCCAAACAGTTGATGCCCCCACAGAAAATGCCCTTTTACCATAGAATGTTGTTTTTATGTGAGGTCCAGGCTTCAGTAGTCGCCGATTCGAGGAACGAAGATTCGTGTGTGTTGCCAATAGGAGAGTAATTCAGTAAGATATGCAGGAGCGGGACCATTCACTGCTTTAAAGGTGAGCAGGAATTGATTGGCCAATTGCCTGACTCCAGCCATCTGTCTTCTTCGCTAAATCAACAGTCGATAATATCGGAAAAACAGGCAGCTGGTCAGAGTAATGTGACAAATGAATAATTGCTTGTTTGGCTGTGTTTTGAATAAACACAGTTCTTATTAGCTCACCATAGCCATATGGCTAGGTGAGCTATTGTGATACCGCAGCTGTATCTATCTATCTATCTGTTAAC
>JAUOBX010506955.1:0-10146 GCA_032360705.1 Eupentacta quinquesemita
GTGTTGCCGCCCCTTCTCTTTGGAATGCCCTTCCTGCGGCAATTCGTTCAACTGGCGACCTTCATGCCTTCCAAAGATTGATTGAGATCATCCTTTTTCGTGACGCTTTCTCCTAATTGTATTTGTTCTTCTTCCTTATAAAGCGCCGCTGGCAAGCTTTGAGCTTTAAGTGGCGCTATATAAATGTGTATATTATTATTATTATTATTACTAGCGTTCTAAGGAGCGTAGTAGCTTGGTTGGCTGAGGCGTTCGAGCTCTTAATCCGGAGGTTATGCGTTCGATTATACGTTGAATCCCTTGGGCAAGGTCCCCTATTCTGATCGCTCAAAATGAGGGGTAGGTGATTCGTCAAATGCTGTATAATTAGTTGTGTACTCACCTCCTCCACATCGCGAACACGGCAAAATGCTCCGCCTTGTTCTCTGCCATGTGGAGTTCAACAGCCCAGCGAGCGGGCCTCAAATAGTATAAATTTGGCAAAGAAGAGTAACACATCCAGCCCCACTCCCTCCACAGCTAAAATGAGCATCAAGATTCAAATCCCAGCGCACATGCCATTTGGGCCCATTGATGTACGTCAATCACATCAATCACTTCACATTTCAGGGAACCCTCCTTTTGGTGTATGTGGGGGTTGGTGGGTGAGGTTGACCTGAAGAATTATGTACAAGTAGTATACATTTTTGATTCCTTGACGAAGTCTAAGGAATCTATGCAGTCGTTACAGTATGTGTGTGTGTGTGTATGTATGTGACGCCTGGCTTGTTAACATACTTGGTATGTGTGTTCCCCATGAGGAGTACATGATCCCTATTGTTTATCGGTCAGGTCAGAGGTCACCTGAGGTCAACAGGGGTCAAAGTATGAAAATCTTGTTAACAGCCTAAGTCCAGAATGCTCAGTCCGATCAGACTGAAATGTGGTATGTAGCTTTGTTATGGGGAGTACAGGAACCCTATTGATTTTGGTGTGGACCAGGGGTCATTTTTGGGCAAAAAATAGAAAATTGTGAAAAATCGATATTTTGGCCAATTTGAGCTTGTTAACACGATAACTCAACCCCACTTGGATGGATCAAGCTCATACTTGGTATGTGTGTTTGTCATGAGGAGTACATGATCCCTATTGTTTTTGGGTCAGGTCAGAGGTCATCTGAGGTCAACAGGGGTCAAAGTCTGAAAATCTTGTTAACAGCATAAGTCCAGAATGCTCGGTCCGATCAGACTGAAATGTGGTATGTAGCTTTGTTATGGGGAGTACAGGAACCCTATTGATTTTGGTGTGGTCCAGGGGTCATTTTCGGGCCAAAAATGGAAGATAGTGAAAACATATTTTGGCAAATTCTAGCTTGTTAACACGATAACTCAACCCCACCTGGATGGATCAAGCTTATACTTGGTTTGTGTGTTCCCCATGAAGGGTTCATGATCCCAATTGTTATGGGGTCAGGTCGAAGCTCATCTGCCATCAACAGAGGTCAAAGTCTGCAAATATTGTTAACAACGTAAGTCCAGAATGGTCATCCTGAGCAGGCAATTACCAGAACCCGATTGTGTTGCGGTATATGGGTTCCACATGGAAAGTACATGATCTCCATTGTGGGGCCGGCCATCAGGGGTCAAGGAATCCTTTTGGCTTTCTGGTTCGGTTTGTTTTCACGAACTGGGTTTGAGATATTTTTTTAATTGATATACAGCCAAATACAGTCACAAAACAATCTATATGAAACATATGTACAAAATGCTAGAGAAGCACACTATGCTTATCGGAGCTAGCAACCCAAGAAAGGAGGCTTAATATAAACACAATACGGATAGGAATTCCAATATATGGAAGTGAAAAATTTCTCAAGATCTTTCTTGAAGATATAAAGCGACTTAGCATTCCATAAGAAAGAGTTTGGCCTGGTGACAGAGAAAAACTCGTTGTTCCTAGTACATTGGCTAGTACAGAGGCTACGGCCACCTGCAGGGTGGATGAGGTTACGAAATAAATTTGGTCAATCGTTACTGACGTATTTGTAGGTGAATATACACATCTTGAATTCGTGGATATCTTTAACTTTGAAAATTCACAAGCTACTGTGTAGCGCATTAGTTGGGTAACGATAATGTTTGAATGTCATTGTCTTCGAAGTTATATTCTTCTAAATGTGCAGCTGCTTGAGAGCTTGAGAGCCGGTCATGCTATAAATGTTGATACCATAGGCAATTTTAGAGTAGACTGAAGGGTAACAAATCTGAAAGGCCACAACGGTAGGAATCGAAGATCTAAGACAATAAAGAAATACCTGTGTATTTGACAAGGTTACTGCAAATGTCATCAATATGAGGTTCAATAGACAACTTATCCTCAACAAGAAAAGAAGCCCGAGGTACTTGGTGTTTTGTATGCACAGTTCTACGAATCTGTCTACCTTCTAAGTCAAGATATGTCCGTCGAACATATCGAAGTCAGGATATGTCCATCGGATGTAGTATGTGTCGATTGTGTATCATATCTAGATATGGTAAATTTTTAAAATGCTTCTGAACAAATTGATAGAACATCTAATATATATATGAAAACTTTTTTTGGAGAACCATAGGCTGTTTCCAAATTTACCAAATAGCAACATTATAATTATTGGTTCCAATATCACCCCTGTTGTGAACACAGCAAACCGAATGCTCTTTCTATTAGTTTCGCCTATAATAGCCTCAGAAGACGTTTGCCCTGTTCATCATGGAAGATGTAAATATATAGATTGAAAATGAGCATTCTGACTACGCTTGTCCGGTCAAGATGTAGCGTTCGTTAAGTATCCGCTTACCTGACATTTGCGAACATATTCCATTTGCACAATTCTCCATTCTCCATAATTCTTATAATAGATAAAATAAATAAATGGAACAGGTATGATTAAATGTGTCCATGTTTGGTATGTATGTTCCTATTTAAAAGTATTCAAACGTTCATATAGTGGGAATAACACTAAAAGGTCACATGTTGTTATTAGAGGTAATTGTTGAACATGTTGTGATTACGATAAGTGTATGCCTGCATGATCTGATACAGTGTATATCTTTCTTACTGGAAGTTTACAATGTAGATGGATTTGGATGTGGCAAAGGGGTTTCTTGGTTGAAGGATATTGACATTATGTCACGTCGATAATTTAGGTTAGGACATTATTAATATTATTATTAGGACATACGTCACATTTCACTAATATGACACAACAATGTTTTACTGCGCACACCGAGTGTGGCCTGTTGACTGATATAATCTGAATGAAATGACAATTTAATTTTATCCCCTATGTGAACTCAACTGAACACACGAAACTAGTTCGGCATCAGTTCGCATTATTACTAACGTTTATTGATCAATCTGTTCTTGCAATCTCGTATGGCTAGAAACCATTTGGTCAAATCACTCCACCAACTAAGAATGGCCATGAACCACTGTAGGCCAAGAGCATTAGATATAAGGTGGACATGGCTGGTAACAAGCTGCATTTTCCAGGATATGTGCAGGAATATGTGACGACTAACATAATAAAAGTCCCCAAGAATCCCAGTGGAAACTTGAACATCCAAAATGGCCGTTATTTTCAATGTTTGGCACAATTTTGTCTCCAGATCAACATGGGGAATGAACAAGGTAAGGTGTCTTCATGTTTGTTTTTAGGCACGAGGAATGCGATGGAACTGTTATCAAAGTGACCAAATGCTATTATATGGCCTGAACAATGATGACGTTATTAAAAATGGCCGCCATTTTCACCGTTCGGCACAACTTTGTCTCCAGATCAGCCTGGAAAGTGAAACAGGTGTCCATTTATATGTTTTGAGGTAACGTGGATGCGATTAAATTACTAATTTCGTGATTGAATTATTCCATATGGCATAAGACAAGAGAGCGGCCAAATAGTTAGTCAAAATGGCGATATTTTCCAGGTAGGCCTATATCACATATCGCCAGTTGAGACAAGCAAGTGAAACAACAATCCGATTAAACGTTATAAGGCATGATGAAATAAATGAACATAATGTAAGTGATCAAATGCTCTCACAGAACATGAACCAAGATGGCGTCCAACAGTTATTCAGAGAATATATATATATATATTCCAGTTGCATGGAGTTGCATGGTAAGCAACGTGTCAAGTGCGATAAGAATATCCATTTGTACAGGTAATATTGTTCCGCTCCGTCATCCCCATGCTTATTCTATCGGATGAAGAGGCCATTCACTGTTGATGGGTGCGATTGGTGAGGTACGGAAGTTGCTCTGCTGGAACATCTGTCGGAGACATCTAGACGTAATTCCGAACCTAAAAGCGACCAACAATTGCCCCATTGGATACAACCAATTGGTCATTTGGTATTTCATATATTGTAAATGCAGAGAAATTGTTACAGTTTAGCTGCAGAATGACATGAGCACATCTAGGATGTTCTAACATGACGAGTAGGTCTGTGTCACGTTCGTCTGCCTTCGCTCTAGCTGAACGCTGTCGAAGCTATCAGCATGCCTGCATCCGCTCCAGCCGCCTGAAAAATAGTTTCTCACATGCTCACTCACTCATCGGAGCACTAGCTTGGAAGGCACCTAGCCGCATCCACCTGCTGCTTACAGTCACCCGGCCTTCTCCGACAAGCGATCGGGCCTGAATCTGACACATCCCCTAAACACCCTAGGTACTCGCGCAGCTATATCAACCAAGTGCTACAAGGCGGCCCACTGATTCCCGTGCTGGCAGAACATGATGGAGAAGACCATCTGCTCTACGTGCCTGAGGAAGTGCAGTTGCATGGCCCGTACTTTTGATATGTACATGCAGGATGCGATGCGAGTTATGCAAGCACGTGGTCAGTAGACGCCTCGAGTTGGCATACGGTGCCATGGAGTCACTGGACAGTGATGTGTGGCAATCGCAATATCTGAGCAAAGGAACCAAGCTCCGTGTCTCCAGCTCAATCGCGCTTCCATTCTTGCTATACTCTAGTGAGGCTTGTACGCTCAATGCTGGGATGAGACGGAGGTTGGATTCCTTCCTGACTACCTCACTTCGTCGAATCCTTGGATACCGCTGGCAGGATCGTGTGTCCAATGCCAGGGTCCTTGGAGAGGTGGGGAGGGTGAGGTTAGCTGCCTGATTCGTGATCGTCTACTGCGCTCCTTTTAGCAACTAGCACGCCTTCCGGTGGGCGACCCGGTCCATCACCTCACGGGACCCGGTGGGATGGAGTCGCAGGCCGGGCGACCATGTAGCTCTTGGTTTGCGCAGTTACGCGGGTACCTCAGGGATTTAGGGGGGATTCGACAGGTTCAGGCCTGGTCGCTGGTTCGGAGGAGGTCAGGTGATTGGAAGCGAAGGGTGGATGCGGCTTGGTGCCTTCCAGGCATGTGCTCCCATGAGTAAGTGTGAGTTGATGCAATTACTGATCTTCCCTATAACCACTTGGGAACCATCTTCGTGTATGCATTGTAGGAACATCTGATAATAACTCACATGATATCTTTATTTAATTCATCATGCCTTAAAACGTCTAATCAGATGGCTGTTCCACCTGCTTATGCTAAACTGGCGATGGAAATGTGACATACATTGGAAATGGCAGCCATTTTTAGTCAACTTTTGGGCGCCATTTTCATTCATTCCATGTAGAAACATTCAATTACTAAATTAATAGTTTCATTGAATTCACCGTATCTTGAAACATATAAATATACACTAATTTTACTTCCCATGCTAATCTGGAGACAGAGCTGTGCCGAACAGTAGAAATAGCTGCCATTTTGAATAACTACTCGGGCGCCATCATTGTTCAGGTAGGCCATATATAAGCAATTGATTTCTTGGATAACAGTTCCATTGCATTCCTCGTCCCCCAAAACAATCAAATAGATACCATGTCCGTTCCCCATCTTGTTCTGGATACAAAGTTGTTGCCAAACATTGAAGATAGCCGCCATTTTGACTAACTCTTTGGCCGCCATCTTGGTTTATGCCCTATGGAATCATTCGATTACAAAATGAATAGTTTGATCGAATCTCCCGTACCTCAAAACATATATATAACACTCTTTTCAATTACCATGCTGATCTGGAGAGGAAGTTGTAACACAGAGTGAAAATGGCGGCCATTTTGAATAACTACTCGGGCGCCATCATTGTACAAGCCATATATAAGCATTCGATCACTCAGAAAATAGTTTCATTGCATTCCTCATGTCTCAAGACATACATATAGACACCTCGTTTATTCTCCATGTTGATCTGGGGACGAAGTTGTGCCAAACATTGAAAATGGCGGCCATTTTGGACGCCCTCTTGATACTCAAGTTTCCACAACTGGGATTCATGGGGACTTTTAGTATATTACGCTACACATATTCCTGCACCTATCCTGGAAAAATCAGCTTGTTACCAGCCAAGTCCACCTTTGGGGTCATTTTGAACTAATGCTCCTGGCCTACTGTCCACAAAATTGAGTAAGAGCTCTCAATGTGTCAATCCATATTGTGCCTGGAACCCGTGCGTGTGTTCTTGTGGAGGGCTGGGATTGGGAGAGGGGTGATGTCTCTGTTCTGGGGAGTTTTATGTCCGTATGTTTATATAGCCGTTCTCTACTCATAATGGGACTTCTGTTAAACTTTCTGGAATGTCTCTATAGCTGACGAAATCCGAAAACGCGATGATGCACTGAAACATAGAGGGGATTATAATATATTTCTCCGCGGGATGCCGTTCTGGGTACCTCCAATGTAAGCAGCTATCACAGGTTGTCTCATGGGAGTTGGGGTTATTTTTTGATATATTAGTAGACACCTCCACTGAAACATTGGACGAGAAAACTTTCGGTAAGACATTTATTCGCGAATTGGCAAACCTTAGTTCTGATATCCACTTCCACCGACTTGTTTCAGAATAAGTATATGGTAAAATTGCAAATCATGTTATAATTCCTCCAGTGACAATACCCAATAGGGATTCTCTCTTACAAATCACTGATATACAGTGGAGTGACATTTTCCATTTTTCTTTCCACTTCGCAACATAGACTGCAATATGTTCAATTCCGTTATAATATTTTGTCGAAGTTGTGATGAAACGTTATTATGTCCTGGACTCCCCAATTGGATGGGAAATACCCCCTCTGCTGTAGCGACAACAGTAGCATGATGCAATGGCTGATTAAACTTGTTCGGTATTTTGCGGCCTCGTGCAATAAAACCCATTCTTGTTTAGATATACTTCCAACTAAAAGTAACTAGGTGGACTATAGAGCATCCGTGAATAGGTAAGATATGAATATGTATTCAGTGGGATAGGTTGATGGGGTCCTAATATAATTCAAGCAACATGTGGCAGAAATGGGAAGGGATATGTCTCAAGTTACGACCAATAACAAAGGTAGGCTAACTTTTCAGCAATGTCTTGCAAATCATTCCAAATAGGCTCCATTACTTGTAGTCCGTCTCAATACTACAAATCTGGTCATCACACAGTTGGCCTCCAGGGTTACATATTGATGTTAAATAGGTCAAACGAGGTCACTAAATGAAGTAAAACCAGTGAAATTCAAACTTATATTGACCTAAAATGCTCAGATGACAATATGTCAATGACTATCAGGACCTTCTGTATAATACATGCATTGACGTTACACAGAGGGAAGTTGAAGAGGGAAAAGCCGTAAAACCGCAGAGGTATTATCCAGAAGCCGCGATACCTGATCGTAAACTGGCCTTAGAATGCTCGCTCGTGACCAGCTTCCTTTTAGGACTGGCCGCAATGACCATAAATTCGCTCAGACCATGTTCTCAAGGACAAACTCATAAAAATCAGGCCTCAGAACTTGTTACACCACATATTAACGTGTTACGCACAACAGAACGTGCAGTCATCCTCTAATGAGTGTTCGTACTGCCCCACCTTTCACTTGCAGATTGATAACAATGATTATATAGAACGGTGCTGTGTTTGACTATATGGATTGACTCAAAATAGAGAATCTGGTTGTCATAGGAAATAGTCCCATAGGTCACACTGACAAGTGGTCAACTTATGTCAAACTGACAAATTAGGTCGAAGTCGGTACTCGATTTATACTCACACTAACGCGTTCTACAGATATCGTTCAGCCGAGAAGTGCAAAAAACACGCACACTCACAATTGGGTGACTACATAGGTTCATTGACCTTTGAGAAGGAATCACAATTAAAACTTGTGAAATTCGCTGTATTCAATGCTCAATTATAATTTATTCTAGGCTTATTGGATGTTATATCACTTGTGCCCTGAAAGAAATTGTAATTGAAACCTGTTCAATGTTATAATACCTTCTCTGTTATGCAATGTTTCCTCACTTTTTCGTATGTCTTCCTATCTCAATTCACTTTTATTTATATTTTCCCATTTTGCCTCACTTCTTCTGCCCCTTGATGTTCTTATTAACTCTTCATATATGGGACATTCAGACAACTGTTTTCGATGGCCATTTTCACACATTTAGAGGCATTCGTGCAACTGCAACCCACATTTAGATGGGAAGATAAATCGTAGGCGAATCCGAAAATACAAACAAAATGGCTATCCAACCCAAATATGGCGTGCACACGCCGTCCAGTATACAGAGTGTTAACCTTTTTTGTCATCATATATGTGAGTAACACATACTGCATTATGAGTTGCATACAACCACTCCGGGTTGAGTACCCTCAATCACACATATACACACAAATATATATTGTTATATACAGTGCATTTTCTAGTTACACCGTCGACACCTTGTGCATGAACGACGCCTGTGAAACGACCAACTTCACTTCATATCATTAGTCATTTTCACATAACTAGGGATCAAATACGAACTATATGTTTCACCTTCCTTCGAAGAGGCCTCGGCTCCCGGACTCTTTTTTGTGCAATATATTGTTAGGTAAGGGGTATACTGAAATTGCTGCAATCTCCTTTTTTATAGGCTGTGAGTAATTACTGTGGGAGTTTGCATTCAAAAGCAAACTCCTTCAGTTGAAGCTGAAGAGAACAGATCACCAATAGTATTATTAATTAACACATCTTACCAGCAAGCTCGGGTGAAAGTTGATATTTGACAACTCTGGCTCGTTTTTCTGTAAATATATAACATGAAGAGAATCGAGAAAATCGTTCAACCAAAACGTCGTCTGAGCGACATCCGAAACATGCGAGGTCGTTGAAGAGTACCAGCTCCACTGTGATCTTTTCCCTGTCGTAATGTATAACTCCGCTTAGATACAAACAGAGTTGTAACTACGGATCATACCTTATGGCTCACTGACGCCGTTCAAGAGTCCAAGTCGCATACGAACCTCAGATTTCCGCAGCAACAAGACATACCATTTTAACAAGCTATATCACCCAGACTCAATATCCATAATGGTCTGAAATGAGTCTTCGCACGCTGAGACTGAAGTGACGTATCCTCATAATCTTACTATTACGGCGATCGCGTGGGATATAGTGTGTATAACTGTGTAAACCCTACACATTGATTTATGGTAGTCTTTCCATTGAAGATGTGGTATTGATCGTGAGAACAAAATCATCCACATGCTCATGTTTCCTTCCACTTTTGGAGATGTTCGCCGCCTGATAACACGTAATAACACATAGTGGGGGAACGCGGAAAGGTTCCTAGCCCCAACTCCCGCTACACCTATTTTCAACAAAGTGGCATGGGGAAGGTAAATCCGGCGATTGCCTCACGGTGCGAAGCAACTGTTATACACAGCGCTCATCGTTTGGCGCATATCCACAAGCCACAAATTCACCTGCCCCGCTGTCCGTACCACGACGTTGTATCACGTATAGTATATTTATTAGAGTTATACATTCTTCAATGAAATAACAAACTAGCAATCATGTTGGTGTTCATCGCAAACATACCTTCCTCAATAGAGACATACTCATCAAACCACCCTTTCACCTGCCTCGCCGTGCCATGACGGTCCATCTCTTTCAGGGCCGTCAATAGAGGTGAGATGTCTGTCGGGTCGATCTGGCCTCTTTCTTCCATACTCATGATCATTATCAGGGCTGCATCCGCGGCGTTCCTTATCTCATCCACCAGAGCGTTCGGGTAGCCGAAGATCACAGACAGTTCCAG
>JAUOBX010507177.1:0-10145 GCA_032360705.1 Eupentacta quinquesemita
ATTTGCAGTGTCATGAAACCCATGTCTCACAACCAAATGCATGTAGCTGAAAACACTCTCTAGGAGCCACCTGCTGCTATCTGAGGGGTTTTGAAAACCAACAATTTCTTCTGTACGCTACGTGCCAACCTGGCGCTCCGCTTAGATGGTCACCTCGCAAAGGGCCCCCACAACATTCTGGCCCCGGGTCCCCCGACAGCTAAATCCGGCCCTGGACTGTCTGTTTGTCCAGCCTGCAAACCTCTCAGGCTCTCAAATAGGAGAAGGCTTGTTCCAGAACAATCTCCATGTTTGAAATGGGGAAATCTGCCAGAAATAAAATGAAAGATGCAAAAATGGCCCCAACTGGGGGTCCTGTGGGGTGAAACCGTGAATATACACATTGGTCACCCAAAAATCACTATGTTATGTTACGGAATGTGCAGATCTGCAATGAAATGGGGCCTGTAACAAATCTAAAATGGCTGTGAGGTGCAGTCCCATTGGGCGAAAATAAAAGTTGGTTTCGTAGTGGTTGGCAGTTTGGGAGTTTAGTCGCCAAAACTGGTAGCCCTTGAGCTATTAAAATAAATTCTTTATTTCCTCCAGTATGTACATTCTGGGAGGATATTCATAAATAGGTATATATATAAAAATTCTAATAGAAATGAGAAGTTCGTCCAAATTGAAATGTTAAAATGTGGAAGGCATTAAGGGGCATTGACAATAAAACAATGAAATCACAATTGAACACTACTGTATGTACAATAGCACTGCAACAGATCAATATGTTGATATTCGATATATAATCGTCATTTCTGTCTGACAGGGGTTAACAATCCGTTTGTCATCCATGGGGATTGTTCAAAGTTAATCTTTCGTTTCACCCTGGTGTATGGACAGCAGCTCTCAAATTTGCTAAATATCGTTTCAGAAAATGTTCTATATGCGATTTCAGGATTAAAATCATCACAGACTGAGGACCAGTCAACACTGTGTGGCTCAGTTTTCAAACGATCATATTATTGAATGAAGTGTTATGTTTGAACATGTCAGACCGTGTCTTGCGCGCTATTTTATTTGTAGCAATACAGAATATTGGATAGTGACTCCGCTCTTTTCGCTTGTCGGTGGGAGGACCAGATGGCGATGTCATCTGCGAACTGGGAGAGGTAGACGTTGGCTTGTTGTGGCTGTGGGATGTCGGCGACGAAGGTGATGTAGAGGATGGGACTGATGGTGCTTCCCTGAGGAGTTCCCGTGGTGATGTGTAGTTCCTCTGAGTGGGCGTCCCTCACTCTGTATCTGGTGGTGCGGCCCGTTAGGAAGCTGGATATCCATCTGGTGATTTTGATTGGGATGCGGAACTTGTTGAGCTTGAGGAGGAGACCTTCATGCCACATTCGGTCGAAGGCCTTTTCTGCATCGAAGAATGCCGCGACTTGGTGTCTGCCTTTGTTCCTGTCGAGTGTCGTCGATTGGATGAGGCGGAAAAGTTGGTCGGTAGTGCTCTTCTTCGCTCTGAATCCGGCTTGACTGGCTGGGAGGATGTTTTCCGTCTCCAAGTATTGGGAGAGGCGCTTGGCGATGATCTTCTCCAGGCACTTCCCGAGGACGGGTAGGAGGCTGATGGGGCGGTAGTTGCTGGGGCTCTTGTGGTCTTTTCCCGGTTTTGGTAGTAGGATTGTGGTTGAGGTCTTCCAGGTAGTCGGCATGTAACCGTGGTAGAGTGAGGCTGAGTAGATGGTGCTGAGTGCTTCCAGCAGACATGTCGGGGCGGCCTTGATGTGGAGGTATTGGATACCATCCCTTCCGGGTGAGGTGTTCTTAGCTTTGCGGAGTATCCTGGTGATGTGGTTGGTCGTTATCGGTCCTACGTACTCTTCATGTCCGTCGTCCTCTTGTTGGTCGGTTTCTTCCTGGGGGCTGAAGAGGTGTGGATGATCGTCTCTGATGGTCATGGCTTGCTGGAATATGTCGTCGTTGTAGCGTGGGTCGTGCGGGATTTGATGTACTGTTGCAAAGTAGTCTCTGAAGATAGCGGCCTTCTCTTCGTCGGAGGTCGCGGACCGGTTTTCGTAGGCCATGGTTGGTGTGGTGGGGGTGGAGCGTCGAATACCCATCATTCTTTTGACAGTTTGCCAGAACGTTCTTGGGTCTTTGCTGATTGCTAGCTGCTTACATTTGTTGTCATGTTGGTCCTTTCTTCTCCTCGTTATGAGCGATGCGATGTTCCTTGCCAGTTGGTTGATTTGGACTTTGATGGTGACGTTTCCTGTCCGTTGGTAGATGTTCTTCAGCTTTCGTCGATGTCTGATCAGTCGGAGAACGCACTGTGGGAGGCGGAATTTCCTCGGTGGGGGGTTTGTTGGTATGGAGTGCGAGCTTGCCTCTTGGATTAGCGAAGTGATGTTTGCCGCGGCAGTGTCCAGGTCCTTGACTGAGTTGATGACAGGGTGGGAGATGTGTTCTTCGATGTATCGTCGATAGGCGGTCCAGTCAGCGAGCTTGTAGTTTGGTGTCTGTCTCCGGGGGGTCCATTTGGCGTGGGTCGCCAGATGAAGTATGAGGGGGCGATGGTCTGAGTGAAGGTCCTCTCCCACTGCGAAGTCGGTGACAAGTTGGTGTAGTCTGCTGGAGACGATGCAGTAGTCCAGCTGCTCTGGTTGGCCTGGGCTGTCCGCTGAGAATGGAAATCGGGTTGGTTCTCCGTCGTTGAGGCAGATAACGTCGAGTTCGTTGAGGATCTTCAGGAGTTCGACTCCGGCTGGGTTGGTGGATTGGCAGCCCATGTCCACATGCTTCGCGTTGAGGTCTCCCACTAAAATGGTGTTGGTACTCAGACGCAGGAAGGCCTTGATCTCATCTTTCGGGAATGGCTTGTTCGGTGCGATGTAGATGCTGATGATGTTGAGGGATTTCCCGGACGTCAGTGAGATTTGGGCTCCTTCGGCTTCGAATTGGTCGTCATCCAGGTGTAGTTGGTTGTAGACTAGTCCTTGGCGGATTGCGATGATGATTCCTCTCTTGCCCTGTTGTATGACTGAGTAGATGAGGTTGAAGCCTGGGAGGGTTGGGAGGCATCTGGCGTTGTGTCTGGTTTCGTTGAAGCATGCGACATCTATGTTGTGAGTGTTGAGGTAGTCTGCTACTTCCTGGCGATTGGTGTTGAGGGAGTTGGCGTTGAAGTGGAGTAGTTTGAAGGCCGTGGTATCCATCACAGCTGGCGTAGTTGGGTTCCGTGGGTTTCGTTGGTCCGTCATTTCTTGTGGGCTGTGGTCTTGGGTTGTGTCGTCTTGAGGCGTGTGGTCTTTCGTTGTGCGGTCTTCGGCTTCTCCAGACACTCAGAGCAGGTACATGGAGCTTTCTTCGTCTTCGTCGGGATGAGAGACCCCAAGGTGGCTGTTATGGTCTGCTCAATCTGGTCGTTGTTCGGGGCGATGACTTTGATGATTTCTTGGAGGCAGGTGGTTATCTTCATCTGCAGGGTCTCTACGCTGGAGCTTGTGGCCATTTCCCCAGAGAGGAACTTGTCTGCTCCCACCTTCGTCTCCATGCTCTTCATCTGTTTCTTCAGGTCAGCTATCTCTTGTTTCAGCTTGGCGTTTTCTGTCTTCAGTTCCTTGATGTCTGCGGTCTGGGGGGGTTTGGTGGTCCATGCTGGTTGTCTTGGTGAAGCGGCAGGGGTGATTTCTTTTTCTGCTTGTTGGAACTTGGGGCATTTCGAGTAGCTGGCGATGTGGTTCCCCCCGCAGTTGGCACAGCTAGGCTTGTCTCGTGGGTGCTGGCACTCCTTGAGTCCGTGGTCTTCTCCGCATCGGAGGCAGGCTGGCTTGTTCTTGCAGTCTTTTGCCAAGTGCCCGAAGGACTGGCAGTTGTAGCACTGTGTGGGCTGGGTTTGTTGCCGGAGTTCTTCGAGGTAGAATCTCTGTCCGTCCATGAGAAGTCCGTTGAGGATGGCGTGTTGTTGTTCATCGCTGGTGGGGAAGTAGACGGCCGCTTTGTAGATCGGGGTATCCGTGCCTTTGACGTGGAATCTTCGGTAGCTGGTGGGGTGGTAGCTTTGGCGTCGTAGGGCAGACAGGACATCCTCTTCAGTGTAGTCCGGGTTGAGGCCCTTGATCACGGCTCCTCGCATGGTCTGCTGTTGTTGTTGCTTCGGTTTTCTTGCACTGATGTGACGAGTGGCTTTGTCGGTCGGATCAGGATGCAGTTTGAGCAGGGTGGCCTCGGAAGACTTGTCGGCGGCGTCTATCAGTAGAGACCCGTTGTGCGTAAAGCGTATGATGGAGTAGGTTGGTGGTGGGTGGAATGCTTGGTACAGGTCTTTGACTTTACGATTTAGGGTTGCTTTGGTCTCGTTTCCTTCGGTCTGTATACCGGTGATGATGACTGGGTGGTTTAGTCTGTCCTGTTGGGTGAGTGTTGATTTCCGAGTTTCTTCGGTTTCGACCCTCTTCCTCTTCTTCCGTTCTACGGAGGTAAAATCTTCAGGGTCGCAATCCAGTGCGGTTGGTCTGTTTGATACGATGTGGGTTTCCGTGGTCGGGGACGTTTCCATGGTCTCTGGGTAGTTGGCAGCCATCGTAAGTCGCAGGTATCTTCCGTGCGGCTATTAACGGTCCGGAGGGCTATAAATCGGTGGTGTATTGAATACGCTATAAAAGCGGTCTCGAGGGCTATAAAAGTATTACCTTCGACGTGATGCGTACGGTGTCGCGCGATCGTGTGTGTCAAGGGTTCTGCATGATGATTTAGGACCAGGTCAAAAATAATTCGAGGTCAGTCTGAAATCCTTGTAAACCTGAATCAGTCCACAATGCGTCGCCTAATCAAGCTAGAATTGGGTGTGTAGCTCTGCGGGGGAGCTTGTCCACTGGAATGCCAGGTATGTGGTGTACTACTTGCAGGTTGGCTGTCAGATCTGTTGAGTCGGATGGTTTGTTGTATGGGAGGTGGTGGGCAATATGGCTTGCCCAGTGTTAGATCTTCCCAGCTTCTCACTGTTTTTCCTCGTGGACGTGAGAGAAAGGTGAGGCTGCGTATTCTATGGTTGAACAGTTGACTCCGCTCTCTTGGGTTGTCAATCGGAGGACCAGATGGCGATGTCATCTGCAAATTCTGTAGTCATAAACAGTGATATGTCAGTCAGTGATTGGATGGTCTCATAGTTATTGCCCCCACCAACTAACTGGGAATTATGTGACTTAGTCATTCGCAGCATGTTCAAATCAAACGCCCGTGTCATGCCTTGCAGGGTGTTCGTCCCAGGAGTCGGCTGCTTTGTTGAAATCTGTTTGTTGTTGAATTGTGGAAAGTTGCAGTAGCAAACGAGCAATATGCCTTATCGCAGAGAAAATATTAGATTGTCTCGTGTTTAGTGCCTCCACTCGAAGGTGCTCTGGCGAGTCATGTACTGGTGTCACTTAACAAGTAATGGTGAGACTTGGTGCATTCGCGTGTTGGTGTGCTTCAAGATTGCCCAATGCGCTCAGAAGTTGTGATGTTCAGTCATCAGATGAAGAGAGTCCTCAGTTATGTTGTCAAGGTGTGTTTGCATTGAAAAACTCCAGTGCCATGCCTTGCCGGGGTGTTTGTTTCCGGAGTCTGCTGCTTTGTTGAAGTTGGCCTGTTGTAAAGTCATGCATGTAGTAGTCTGGATGGCAGTTTTCTTGGAGAATGCCGGGTCTGTGGTGTGCTGTGTGTAGGTTGACTTTTTGTTATGTTGAGTCAGACGGTTCGTTGCAAGGGAAGTGGTATGCGATACGGCTTGTTCATCACCGAATATTTTCTATTTTCTTGATGTGCTTCTCGTGAATATGTGAGATAGCTATGGCAGCATATTCAATATTTGGTCTGATCTTCATCTTGTAAGGTGGCATCCTCATCTGGGGCAAGGCTCTCAGCGTTCCCGCGTCCTTTCGATCCTGGAGAGGTTGGTGGTCTTCCATTGGCTCTCTTGACTATGCCCTACTGGTGGTACAGTAGTTGAACCTCAGTCTGTCGTCTATGGTGACTCCCAGGTATTTGATAATTTTAGTCAGGAATTTGCATGGCTGCCATTTATCGTCAGGTGAGGGGCTCTGTGGAGGACATATCAACGTAGGGGGATTTAGTGTCATTCTCCAGTCGTTGCACCAGTCACTTGGTCTGTCAATGTGAAGCTGTAGAGTTGACTCTGCTCTCTGTCAACCGGAGGACCAGATGGCGATGTCATCTGCGCACTGTAGTGATAAACAGTGATATGTCAACCAGTGATCGGATGGTCTCATAGTTACGACCTCCACCAAAGGTGCTTCGGCGAGTTGAGGAACGGTTTCAACTAACTGGAAATTAAGAGACTTAGTCATTTGTGGCATGTTTACGTTGGAGAACTCCAGTGCCATGCCTTGCAGGGGTGTTTGGTCCAGGAGTTCGCTGCTTTGTTGAGGTTGGTTGGTGTGGAATTGCTGAATTGCAAAATGTTGCAGTAGCAAATGAGCAATATGCCCTATCGTGCAGATCGAATCAGATTGTCTCGTGTTTAGTGTCTCCATCTGAAGGTGCTTCAGCGAGTTAGGAACTGGCGTCACCTAACCGAAAATAGTGAGACTTGTTCCAAGATTTCCTGTTGCACTCAGAAGTTATGATGTTCAGTCATCCGAAAAGGTGGAAGTCGTCTGGTTGTCAGTTGTGTTGTCAAGGCGTGTTTGCGTCGAAGAACTCCAGTGCCATGCCTTGCATGAGTTGCAGAGGTGTTCGTTCCAGTTGTCTCTGAAGATAGTGGCCTTGTCCTTATCTAAGTATGATTTTTGTCTCGCCTGAACTTTGTTCTAGGAGAGACTTAGTGATCACTATGTTATCTGTCTGTCTGCCTGTCTGTATGTGTACTTCCGTATCTCCTGATCCATAGGAGCTCCGATGCTCAAATTGTTTGTGTGGGGGAATGGTTGGGAGTTGTCGATGCACACCACTTTTTGTCCCAATCGCTCGAACTAATTTGCATAAATTAGCATATTTATTGAAAATTGGCTTAAAAGCTTGTGTGCGGGATATCTCTTGATAGGTAAATGCTTTGATGATGCAGTTCAGGATATATGACAATTATCAAGTGTACATGAACTGATTAGATTTTGGGCCTGATATCTGCTGAATAATTAGGCTAATTAGCATAATTTATGCCATTTTTCAAATATTGTCGGATTCAAACGAAACTTGGTGGGTTGGGTCTATTGGCAGCCCTTATGAATTTACCAGTAGAGTCGAGGTCACTAAAGGTCATATAATGTTTCCTAATTAGCATAACTCATGCAATTTTTGAATTAACAATGAAATTTCACGAAACCTGGTCTTTTGGTCCCAAATAATTTAGCAGTTTAATTGAGGTCACTGAAGATCATTTAATCTGACTAATCAGCCCAATTGAGGCTTATTGGCATAATTTATGCAATTTTCTGAACATGGACGGATTCGATCGAAACTTGGTTAGTGAGGTCTATAGGCAGCCCGATGAATTTACCAGTGGAGTCGAGGTCACTGAAGGTCATTTATTGTAATCTAATTAGCATAATTAATTCGATTTTGGAAATAACGATAGAATTCCACGAAACTTAGTAGGCTATATCTTGTCTACTTTCAGTCCCAATGAATTTATCAGTAGGACTGAGGTCACTGAAGATTTAATCTGCCTAATTAATGTAAATTTCCTCGGTTGTGAAGTTTCTCCGATTTACATGATACTCAGAAGATGTTGTCTGCATTAATGAGGTCATTAGGTATGTCTAATTGGCATATTTATGCAATTTCGAAAATATAAATAAATATTTCTTCTGAGATTCCTATGTGACGACTCATAGAAAAAACACTAATCTCGCAACCAGGCGAGACACTTTTTCGGCGATCGCCTTGTTGTATGACATGATCGGTGTGTTGGGCAACTTGGGTGTGGAACGTTCAATGCCCATCATTCTTTTGACGGTTTGCCAGGATTTCCTAGGGTCCCTGTCTATCGCTAGCTGTTTGCATCTGTTGTCTTGTTGGTCCTCTCTTCACTGAGGACTGCGCTGTTCCTTGCCAGTTGGTTCATTTGTACTTTGATGGTGGCTTCCTGTCTGTTGATAAATCTTCTTTAGCTTATGTTGAAGTCTGATCAGTTGGAAGACTTATGGTATTTATGACACGTTTGTTATGTATCGTAGGTAAGCAGCACAGTCGGTGAGCTTATTTTTGATGTTTGTCTCTGTGTGATTTGTTTGACGTTGGTTGCTAGTTGTAGTATCAGGGGCGATGCTCTGAGTGTAGGTCCTCTCCTGCTGCAAAGTCAGGCGATGCAGTTGTCCAGCTGTTCTGGTTGGTCTGGGCGTTCGATTGAGAATGGAAATCTGGTTGGTTCGCCGTCATTGAGACATATGACGTCCAGTATCTCCAGGTGTTTACCTCCGAATGAGTGTGTAGATCGGCCTCCAATGTCCACATGCTTTGCGTTGAGATCTCCTACTCAGAGGTTCGGATGCAGGAAGCTTGGGATCCTGTCTCTCGGGGATGGCATGTTTGGTTTGATGTATAGGCTGTCATTCTTCTTGATGTGGGGTCTTGAGACATGGGTTTTGGAGGTGCAGCCTTTGGACTATGGGTGGCATGTGGGTCTATTGATTATTGCATGGGCTCAAACTATTTACTCCTGGGATTGGCTGTTCTCATGTCCAGCCATCTCTGGGTACACAACCAAACACTCTGCCCAGAATTCATGGTAAAACCACTCTTGATATATTGACTCAACTTGCTTGATTATTGATTGGTTATTGCTTTGTGGCTCTGTCAAGTTGGATAGGGAAAACTTGGAAGCAAGCCCACCCTCCTGGGATGGCTCGCCTCATTGACTTGGGATTTAGTACTTCTAATATCGATGTGCCAAAGTGCATACTTTGTTTGCATCTATACGAATTGATTATAATCTGTCAGTCTAGGCAAAGGTCAATATCATATGAACTTTTGGTATGAGTACGAGTACTACTAGACTGCTGATCTGGTCGTTGTTGGGGGCGATGACTCCCATAATTTCCGACAGGCAGATCACGACTCAAGTTAATTAGGCTGGAGCTTGTAGCCATGACCAGTGACGGAGGACTCGAGAACGGTCTCGATACAGTTTTTGAAGGACTCGGACACATATGCTAGAGACTTGGCCCATTGTCCGAGCCCTTCACTGATGTTTTCAAAGCAAATTTCTCGGTTATTTCACTCATAACGGCACAAAAGCATCGTATCAAAGTTGTTACCACCACTAAGATAACAGCAATGATGCATCCAACCCCATGACAGAGCCAATTTGTGTTTTTGAGTAGTTTAAGCCATGTAGGCCTATACACACACATCAGCAAAATTTGATAGTGTACATTTTGACTGTAATGCTGAGTTTAAGGACTCGGACTCTCAGCTGAGGACTCGAACTCGGATGGTAGGGACTCCATCACTGGCCTTGACCACAGAGGAATTGGTCAGCTCCAACCTTCATCACCATGCTTTTCCTTCAGAGTAGCTATTTCTTGTCTCAGCTGGGCATTTTCTCCCTTCGGTCTTTGATATCTGCGGTTTGGGTGGATCCATGGTTTTGCTGCTTGTCAGTCAGGAAATCCTCCAGTGTTTACAGGGTTGAGACCTTTGATAACGGTTCCGTGTCGGTTTGGTTGGTTGTTTAGGTTTACGGCTGGTGCTGATGAGATGGGTGTAGTGTAGGCAGAATTAGGAGGTCCTGTCGGCGGCGCGGCGTGGAAGTCATAGTTTTGTTTCATAGGTTCAGTCAGCTTCCTCTTCTTCCTGTCAACAACACTCAAGTTCAGGGTCACAATCCAATGCTGTTGATTGGTCTGTCATGTGTTCTTCAGTAGTCTCTCTGTTATCACCCTCTCGTTAATGCCATTGCTTGCTGATTGGCAGGCTGCAGCAGACAAAGCACTGATTTCCTATTGTAGCTGTGATAATAGCCCTTCCGCGGTTGCTGAGCTGATTGCATTCTGTTCTGTCCTTAGTAGGCCTCGCATGTCACGGTGGCGTAGCTATTTTCAAAGCCTAGTTATACTTAGGCCTATACATGCAAATACGACTGCTGAGGCATGAGCCTGAAAAGTTCTCTCGGAATTTGGGTGGAGGCGTATTGGGTCCGCTATCACATTATTTTACCCTCGTAG
>JAUOBX010507288.1:0-10145 GCA_032360705.1 Eupentacta quinquesemita
AACCCATAGGGAAGCAATGATAAGTACCAACATAGGGATTTCAATAGTGAGCTATATGATTTTTACGTTATATATCGTGCAAAGGAAAGCAAGGAGTGTTTACACACTCACACACCTACACACACAGACACACACAAAAACACACAGTTCATCTTTACATACGTGGTTGCATCAGTAATATTGCATAGTGAATGCTGCATGATCGCAAACCGATTACGATAGTTTTTGAATGCACAGTCCGACGCTCTATTGATACAAATGTGTACCGGTGGGTGAACTCTCGCCAATTTTCGAAACTACCATTATGTTTAAAAAATAATTCGTTGAATTATGGCAGGTTGAATTTCGTGAGAGGGGGACACATTTCCCAAAATATGTAAATACTATTTTAATAACGACGATATCCATTGCGACATTCATCGCGATATACAGCGAAGCAACACACGACGGCGACGACGGCAACGATCAGTGAGCTGATAACGATTAGAAATATCCCATACCAGGAAAGTCCTCCTCCTCCTGCTCCGCATTCGTCAACTGAAAGACTAATAAAGTGAACCCTGTAAACAACGCCTAACTACTTCTAGAGGAAATATGCGCTTCCAACTGATGACTGTGTGCACTATGCGAGGCGCTATGCATCACGTGTATGGACTCGTTTTGTTGGAAACTTCAACGCAATTGGCCAATGATCCGAATTTGAACGAAATCTCAGCCCAATTGAAGATGGCCTCATGCAAGACGGTCGTCAGAATGCTTTTAAATGAGTGTGTCGCCATGTAGCTGACCCCCCAATGACGCAATGATTATTGTATTATCCAAATAGTCTAGTCGGGAAAAGGAGCCATCGTGCGCCTCTCTGAAATCCACTTCTAGTTGGTACCAGGGTAAAAATGCGTAGAAAACGATTAGCTATGTTAACATTCCGTCATGATGTCCCAAGTGACATTTCTATGCAAATTGGTGCTGCCATCACCAAAAATCTCAATTTTACTGTCACTCGATTTGCAATGCAGACATCTCGACAAAAATAGCCTCTTGGCCTATGTTTCGAGGGTCGGGGAATACAATGAAACCATTTTCCAACGGATAACATGTGTAATTTTCCGCTCGTGGCGTGCCCTATCACAACTGCGGAGGCAGAGCGCTGATGGATTCGAGACCCATACATCGTTGCACCAGAGTGCACACGTGAACACCTGATTAGAAATTCCAAGAATCTACCGTACCGCAGTTAGGAGGTCGTCACGAATCACATGTGTTGATGTTCACTTGTAATAGTAGTAGGTTGAGTCTCGTCTATCCGACATGCTCAGTGATTATTTTCCGCCACGCATCGCGATCCTGTGCTATGTTTATTGCTTCCTCGAAATTGGTTATATTGATGTCGCGACTTTATTCTTCCCAACAAAGTGGTCACTGGTCTTCCTACTGTCTTCGCGGTATGTCCCAGTGCTTCCCTCAGAGCAACCTTTGCTGGAGCGTCCTCCTGGATGCACATCTGACTAGCTAGTTAGTTTATATATTCTCAGAATGCTACTCCCAAAGGTAATGTAGTCCACTCCACACAGTTATATGGTGACGTCACCTGATATTTGCCATGTTTATACATCACAACCACTAGAGGGCTAACACCCCTCCCCGCCCCAACTTTTGCGTGGAATGTCCTCTTTTGGAAGAAGAAACATTGATGGTAAAACTTTTCTTAGACCAAAAAAAACAACTAATTTCCCTCTAAATTTTGATGGTTGCTATATACCCACATTTGAATGATCATCGATTGGTTGTTGACATAGTTCTATGTTATTTTAATTTCACGGAGATCCTGATACGCGTATGATCATTCTAAGTATTACATTTGTCTAGTCATGTTAATTTCATCCCAGTATGTCGAAGTAGGGATTTTTGGTCACTGAGTCCTGGAGAGTTTATCATACTTGAAAGTGTATTGCCAGCCAAATTACGCTGGTCACATACGTCATTCCTACGTCTTTGTGACATCATATGACATCGTGATTTGGCTCATCTTATATTATAGTATCATATTTTCCCAATAGGATGGTCATTTCCTAGGTCAAAACTAAAGTCTTAGTGGGTTCAATGTACATTAAAGTCCATGTAGTCAGCCGAATTATTCCGATTTTCTGTCACATACGTCATAACAACGCCCTGATGACGTAGTATGACATAGTGAGCTAACTTATTTGGTATTTCGATGAAATGTCTCAATAGGTTGGTAACACAATATATAGGTCAAAACTGATGTCTTAGGAGGGTTTACAGTACATTAAAGTCGACATAATCCGCAATTGTGAATTTCGACGAATTGAGCCTTTTCCAGGGGTCCGATTCGGGGATATTTTTTTCTGGAGATGCTCGGGACCCACCGAGCAGCTTGGAGCAAAAAAAAACATTTTTGGGAGGTGGGGGTATTTTTCGTCATATCGACCAATAACGTGGATTTGGAAATCAGCAGAGGATAACAGGATAACTGGAGAACAGCAGAGGATAACAGTGGCTTCCTGGCGGTTCTCCATATCCTGTCTGCCAGGATAGACTTACTGGGTAAGGAACTGTACATACCAATCGTGAGGGCGGAAAGTTGGAAATGTTCGCAGGGAGTGACGACACACGGTCAATTTAGGCGTACCAATGGCTGCACTGGCAAGCTGAGAAACGGGTGATTGCAAAATGTAGTGGATTATATTTATCGTAATATGAGGCTCACCAGTGGTTGAAGTGATAATCTGGGAGGCATGTAGCAGTGCATATGAGATGCATCATTCAGTTAACCACATTTATCCCGTATGATATATACTACGATGTTCACTGACAATTGTGTAAGTGTCTGGGAAGTATTGCAGTGGAGGCAAAATATTCCGACATTATTGCATTCTTCAAATATCATGCTGACAAACATTTTGGGTCCTGTTCTATCCTGATCTTGAATTACCTTGACCTGACAGCAAAAACTATAGGACTATTCCTCTCCATATATGTAACATATGTACCTAAATTGAACTGGTAACATGCTTGCATACTACAGATATCGTGTAAAAAAGCAATTTGAGTTTCGCCCACTCCTGACCTTGAACGACCTTGACCTGACACCAAGAACAGCAAGGTTTCTTCTCTCCGTAAATGTAACCTGTGTACCCAATTTGAACTTGTTACATGTTTGTATCCTACATATACCGTGCATTTTTAGTTTCGCCTCTCCTGACCGTATACGACCTTGACCTTCCACCCCAAAAACTGGGTCATTTTCCTCATATAAGTAACTCAATTTGATGTACTCAATTTGAGCTTGTTATGTATTTGCGTTCTACAGATATCGTGCAGACAAGCATTTTAATTCAGCTCTCTCTTGATCTTGGACGGCCCTGACCCGATAGAAGGAACAGTAGGGCTCTTCCTCTCCATATATGTAACCTATGTTCCCTATTTGAACTTGTTACTTGTTACACGCACGAACACACCCACACACACACACACACACACACACAATTGCGTGACTGCAGAGATTCTTTTTACCTTCGCCAAGGAATGAAAAATGACGGTTTTACTTCTTACTACGTGTTATCCCATAACATCCTCCGAAAAAAGAAGGCGACATTTGCGTGTGTCGTTTACTGCACGAAAACATCGGGCCTCACCGGAAGATGATTCCTGGTCAGCCGAAGCACATTCGAGTGAATGCATAACGCGAAGCACGAACTAAAATAAACAATAAGGACAACTATATACGAAGTCCTGAGGTATACGGGCATGTATCGAACAAAGGAATGGATTTTGTGCATCAAAAACACAAACCTGGTCCGTAACCAAAGTCTGTTGTTCCTAGAGCGAACGGTTGGAACTTGTAATCTTCGATTTCGAGTGGGCCTGCGTTGACACTCTGGCACACCATGCAGTGACCTTCAGCTGCTGACTGAAGGTTGTCTGTAAAGATCCAGTGATGTGAAGCGTCGACTCCTGACAATAGATATGGATATAGGTATAGGTATGTTTGAAGGTAGGTTATGTAGTATATATACGAACAAAGGCACAATGAGGTCCACTTCTGCAAACTTGCTTCAAGTCTCCAGGTGTAGGCTGGAAATGGGCAAAAAGCGTTTCAATTACTGTGGACTCTCCATCTGGAATAGTAAAGACCTCCCTAAATCCCAAATATAGTGTTAGGACTGTTCATTTCAAATTGGCTTTTGATAAATATTTGTAAATGTTTCCACAGCGCAGATGAGTATCCTCCATATTTATGAGCTTCATTAGTTCTCCCATAATAATACAAATAATATATATTTATTGTTGCACGTATATATACATATATGTGTTATATATATATGTATACATATATATTAACAGGTAGTTCCATGTGTACTACAATGACATTAAATAACGGCGAAAGCTTTTCAAATGCGAGTGCTGCTATGGACACTTCAGATGAGCTAAACAATGGCGTGGAATTTTCATTTGGACTATTATCCAACCTCATTCAACATTCAGAGCAGACAGATCAATAAGTTAATCGCAGCACCCTACACCGTACTCCTCAAACAATCTCATGTTATCCACTTCTGTGGAAGGTAAACGTAGCATGTCGTCGTCGTCGTGTACGCTTTCTCGCCGTTTGTCAGCACTGCGCATTACCACTTTACAATCCCTCTCCTCGCAGCTAGTGTTGTCAGAGTGTCCGACCAAGATACAGATCCTGTCTGATATTCTTCAGGTCTTGGTTTACTCTACTACACCACGTTGTTGTTGGTCTTCCTCGAGGTCTCTTGGTCGGACGCAGCGCCTCTTCCGGGGCTTGTCTGGCCGGTGTTTCTGCTGGTAGTCTCAGTAAATGTCCTGACCATCTCAGCCTTCTTTCTCCGATGTTCTCACTCCATGGCTTATGTTGTGTACGATCATACAGGGCCTCGTTGGTTATGGTGTATGGCTAGCTGATTTTCAGCAAACCTCGGAGAAGATTCCTCTGGGACACATCTGTTTTCCAGAGTTTTTGTTAGACTTCAAACTTCCAAAAACAGGAAAACACTCGAGATGTACTCTATATCATCTGCGTATTGCTGATCGATGAGGATGGGCTTCTGGAGTGTGGGCTTGGGATATGAGTGTTCTAAAAATGATGGGATGGTGTCTCTGTATATACCTTGCATTGCGTAGCTGTGGTCCCCAACATTTCCTCTCAGTGCCTTTGCCATATAGAGCGTAAACAGCACTGAGCTGATGCAGTCTTCTTGCGGAACTGCATACCCAGAGTGTGCCCCTGTCTCACCTGAAGCTTGACATCCTTCATGAGTACTGCCAGTATGTGGAGTTCATCTGCATTCAGTATGAGTTTTAACTCCTCGAAGAGTTTTCCTCGGTCCACCTTGTCAGAAACCATACTCATATCGAGTAGCGGAACTGTTATCGCGTAGGAGCTGGAGGTGATGCCGACCTTTTCTGCAAGCATCTTAACAGTGAAAATAGGTTCAGTGGTGCCACGTCCTCCTCTATAGGCTGTTTGAGTGATCGTGATGTTATCGTTCAGCCTCGAGTAGATTCTCTTTATCATACAGATAGCTAAGATTTTCTGAAGCACACTCAGATGGATTATGGGCCTGAGGTTTCCTGGTGGGCCTTTCTCTTTTCCTGGTTTAGGCAGGGGTATAAGGATGCCTTCCTCGATGTTTCCTGGGTATGTTCCTGTTCTTGCTATGATGTTCAGATTTCTGCCAGGCTATCCATAATGAGTTCAGGTCCGCATTTTAGCTGCTCTGCAACAACTCTATCCCAGTCTATACCAGCACTTCTGTTGTTTTTAAGGGATCTTACAGCTATTTTCACCTCGTTCGCGGAGGAGGGAGTATCCATCTCAGTTGGAGTAATATCTTCCAAGACAGTTTGGTTGTTGTGAACGCTCCCTCAAACCACTCACTGAATATTACAATTGATTCCTCCTCGTTTGCTGTGAGACCATCCTTAGTATTCACCACTATGTCCTGCTTTGGCTTGTGTCTTACATATTTCCGTATCGCTTTGAACATTTTGGTGGAATCATTCTCTATGTCCTCAATTTCCGCCAATAGTTTATCATTCTCTAACTCACGCAGTTCCATCTTCAGTTCCCTCATCTTATTGTTTCTTTCCGTTCTGAGAGATTCCCTTTGTTCACCAGAAGTCGCGGAGTTGTACTTCTCTCTCAACAATTCCTGTTCTCTTGATAGAGCCTGTATCTGCGGATTGTGAATTGGCTTTCCTGTGTTTTGTTTATCTCTATACCCAAAGACTTCCTCTGAAGCTTCAATGCAGGCAGTTACTATTGTGCTCCACTTCTCTTGTACATCCCCAGTAGACCTATATGTTGAATCAATTTTTCTCCCCACATTTTCCTCACACTCGAGTCGTGTGTTTTCATCCCTGAGTCGATCGATGTTTAGATTCCGTGCGGATCTGTTGTTTTTCGACGATCTCTTTGCTCGTTTGTGGCACCACTTGAGATTAACATTTGCCAATACTAGTCTGTGATCAGTGAAATGTACAGTACCGGCATACGATCAGGCATCATTCAGAATACCTCTATGCTCCTGTCTTACCATGATGTAATCTATTTGATTCCTGATGGGGCGATTCGTGTGAGGGCTCTCCCATGTTGTCCCGTGAGCATATTTAGGGTCAAACAGGGTAATTGCTAGTACTAGTCCCTGCCCATTTGCTGATCCAATAAGATGTTCCCCATTTGAGCTGCCACACCTCTCCTGTATTTCCCGATAATGTCCGGGGAGTTCAAACAATCGGATCCAGTCTTGGCGATGAAATCCCCTCGCAATAAAGTGGCAGTACCTGCTGCTGGTGCGGTTTATGACCCCTTCCAAAGTATTGTGAAAATGTTTCCGTAGATCAGGTTTCCTTTCGCTGACTGGGGGCGTAGAGACATATGCGCAGATGGGAATGTTTTTCCTCCCTGTGCGGCTTTGGTCTGTGTTATTGACCTGGGTAGATTGCGTATGGCTAGCTTCACGCTGACTATCATTTGAAGAATGCATTGTTAGCATGCAAATCCTGTCTTGATTTTATCACTCACCGTTATTCCAACATCCCGAGCCCGGAATGATCATCTTCCTTTATTCCTCCGTAATAAAAAAGATACTTCTCAACATTCGTAGTCGTCGTAGACAAAACTCCCCGGGCAAACTGGGACGATGCGTACGGATATAGTTTTCTCTATCCACTAACGCTAATAAAAATCACAAACTGATCCCAGATATACACAGCGAATAGCCAATCAGAAAATACCTTGTATCCAATGTACATCCACTGATTGGTCTTTGACCCGTTGGCGGGAAAAACAGTAATCACTGTACATCTTGTATGGGTGTTTTAGCTATATATGGGATAGCCACGCTAGATTTATGAATGAGAAGAAACACTCTTCTCAATTCAGTATATATCAGGCCAGTATTGTCTTGAGACGAACTCATTAAAACTAAAACAGATTCAGGAGTAACTGCTGGACTGTGCTGTGTACGATTTTATTGTTGATTGACTGATTGAGTGTACTCATTTCAGTCATCCCGTCTACTGCTGACGTGACTCGTTTATCAGGTTAATACAGCTGGCCCTTTCTTCAATTAAATGGTTCAACGAATATGAGGCGAGTCATTTCGAGAACGGTTGATAACGTTACTAAGATTTTAGATTAGATGCTCAGTCATCAATCGGGGCCATGCGCACAGTCTTGTAGAAACTTCCTGTGGATGGCTAAGCTGACACTCATCCTTAGTCCCAATCCCCGGCATAACGAAGACTATGATCGATGGTTAACAATAGCAGTAGCCAATCGGAAAATGTTTCAAGGAAAAGTGTACGTCCGCCGTCGATCAGTGTCTGTATTTCTCATCCTGTCCTGTCAAATTCGCCTGAAACCAGGATATTTCAAATGCAACCGAGATCTATAATCTTTACAACCCGCATTGTGTCTCATTACTGTATACTTCCCAAATGAAGTTACGAACACAACTAATCACCCGTGTCCGAGAGGTTCGGCGGGGCAATCCTACATATTTGCGATTTCTCCGGGGCACTGAGCTGTCGACTGAGACAACACAAATATGAGAATATCATCATCGCACTTCCCGGAGAATTGATATTTTTCTCATTAAAACGGTCGATTTCATTGCAAAAAATACTATTTAGGGTCTACAGATGTCGACGAGTCCATTTATGAGGCTCATTCGCCTGTCCACGCTATGGGTTAACAGTTGTGTGGGTTGCAACTTCATCCCAATACCCAGAAACCACAGAGGTCGCAACCAGTGACCCCTGTAACTGTAACCCTGAGCAAGGTACGAGACTCTTCGGTCGTCGCTGATGAGGTTCGATTGGACGATCCGGTCTGAACTAAACGTACCATAGTTTCATTTACCTCCGGTTTGTAATGTGTATTTTACATCATGTCCTGCCAAATTCACAAGGAACCAGGATGATGTTCCGTGAGGATTATAAATCGTGCAACAAAATTATGTCTGTATTCCACATCCCCACTGAGATATTCGCAGGAAACCAAGACGATCTGGATGCAAACTGTACAACAACATTTACATTATTATGCTCTACTTCGCTACCTACAATCTTCGACAAAAATGATGGGACACTACAGACCCGTGGCACAACCGTAGCGCGAAAATCGCGAAACTGAAACCCCCCACAGCCCCCCTTCAATACCAACATTGAATGGGGGAGCGGGGGTGTCCCATCTATTTTTGACGGAGATTGTAGCAATTCCTGCACCGATGAGTGAATATGAATTATACAAAGGTTGGGTAATCTCACGAAATGTCGATGTACAGTGTATTTAGGAATTTGCTCTCGTTTACTCTCACTGACTCACTCGCTTTAATCGCTGGATGGCATATTAAAAAACGTCCGAATTTATCACCCTTTTCATTAGGGGAACATCTCAATGAGCATTGGAGAAGTAGCAAGAATTTCGAGACTTTCCCAGTCCGTGATTGAGGGAATTCCACAGGGGTTTCTGTAAATAATTTTTTATAACAGGAAGGGTGGCATTTGATCTAGTTACCGATACTTGTCAGATATCTGGGTTGGGAGGCTCATGATGTTGGCCTTCGATTGATCAGGTTACCAGCTCAAGGGAAAACATGTGACTACTAAACGGGGACAAACGAAATATCAACTGTTCACTCTAATCTATCACATTGCCAAATATTCGTCCACGTTAACTGGTAAAGAATGCCACCTATATAGGCCCGAGTGGAAATCGGATTGGTTTGGCCAGTATACGGTCACTGTTTATACGAAAAATACGAGAGGGACATAATTGGGAAGTTATTGGAAACTCGCGAAATGCACTCCCTAATTTGTAATGGTAAACTCGCACGGCTTTATATGATTAGCTTCGCTGCACTCATGACGTCTATTATGTACTAGAACCAAACTGTAAGACCGGGTGAAATTATGATTGGCCCAGAGTAGACACGGTGGAAAAGAAAAACAATGACTTTTCCCTATTTTTCTCGGGCAATGCTCCACAGATAGCGTACTCAGAGATTATCAATCATTTCGTGCGGATAGGCCTAGGTGTGAGTATGAACGTGTGTATTGTGCTAGTGTAAATGGTCCTGATACAGTTTTCATATCCTAATGCGTTTCTCGAAATTAGAAAAGGACATAATGAGTTCAATTTGCATATCATTCATATACGAGTTGACTAATAGTCTAGTCAATGTAGGGTTTAACCTAGAACCTATCGAAAGATGTCGAGAATCGCAGTAGTGGAACACTGCCTAATTTGCATACACTCAAAATGGCCACCATGATGGTTCGTACTTTACATGTTCCAGCCAAAAACAAAAATACTCAGAAGTTTCAATCTCGCAACAACACAGAGTGGATTTGAACCAACTGGCAATAATTTACTAATTTACAAAACTATCTAGAAGACTGCCTAATTTGTCAAGTTTCTAAAGATGGCTGCCACGAGGCCAAAATCGGACATTGTTACTTGTTACCTCCCAATGAGTGGTCCTATTTCAATTTTGATGCTAGAGTATGTACATCTGTAAGATACACTTGTGGTGTTCAGCATTTATTAACATTTATTAACACTGTTTGAACCATCTGGCAATAATTTACCT
>JAUOBX010507399.1:0-10145 GCA_032360705.1 Eupentacta quinquesemita
TTCTTATTTAGGCGATATCGATCGATTCTTTCTTATAAAGACAGGTTCAAGCGTTCGTTTTGCATGGCTGCCTCGAACGAATGGCGACGAATGCCGCTCTGATTGACAGCAACAACGTTCAAGGGGCATTCTTGTCTGGTAGCAACGGGCGAGCGAGCGACGGCGTCGTTTGCATGACATCACAACGGAAACCAGGCTGAGTGCAATTTTATGGTTATAATTATTATCATTATTGAATCTCACGACGGAGGTGGGTATTTGCAGTTGATACGCAGTTGATATGAACTATGAAGTGTTTCTATGATAAGCCAGCTCACAGTTGTGATTGCGCAATCAGGTCAAGAATTCAAGCGTTGTCAAGGCAGTACAGCCGCTTCTTCCCCGCCCCACTGTCCGTGTGCAGGAAGACTCGCGAAACTGGCGAAATTCTTTCCCTCATTTAGAAGAATATTAATCACAACATTATCTATACTTTATGCATGGAAATTTTCTTGTCATTATTTTACTAATTTGCTCTCAGATAGCATCTGAAGAAGTCTTTAAATGAACGTATTTGTCACGCTTGAGACATGAACCAAATTTTTGTTAGATCAGCATAGTTACGCTGGCCAATCAAATTCTGTGGAATGGATGCGATCAGGAACATTGGATTACTGGTATAACATATGTTTTCCCTCTCAAAAGCTAATCAGACTAATCAACTATTTTTTCCTAACATTCTGACAAGTTTTGGGATATTTCCATTTCATATTTCACGCGCAAATACGACTACATTGGCGAGGCAATCTTGGGTCGAGTCGTTAAATTCAGCCATTGATTTTGTGTATTCAACGTGTGCCGTGTGCGGGGCCTCGCGTACTCCGTTGAGCTATAGGGTAAATACGTTTCTGCGCATGTGCATGCAATTGTAACTGTGAAGTGGCTGCTCACTGTGTATCTGCTACCATCGAATGTTCTCTGTTGTCAGGTTTGAGGTCCATGAATTAGTCCATGAATTGAGATGAGCGCTACGAGTAGGGATTAATGACGAGTATGTGATTTTGGCTCGGTGGTTGTGATTAAATCTAGCAAACACGAGGTCGTGGGGTTCCGGACCCGCTCGGCACAGTAAGATTCTCGTCTTGTTCACTGGGTTACAGTAAAGTTTCTGTGATCCCTCAATCATGGACACTGACTTGTGCGTTAGTTTGCACGAGATAGGCTCTACCAGCTTGGCGTGTTCTAACAATGTGGACTGTGGTCGAATTCTCGCAAGTGAGAATCATTAGAAAAAAATCTCACCGAGACTAATACTCCTTGTCGAAGTTATTGTAACTGTTATTGTTGTTCAGTCTGTTGTTGGGCAATGTGTATTCGGGCGGAGGAAATGTGACTTCCACGTTGTTTATACATTAGATTAAATTAGAAGGACGGATTCGAAAGAAACCCCATACTGGTAAATAAATGCAATGTTGCGCCAACATTAAAATGTCACAATCTCCTAGACCCTGATGAATTAGTCTATAAGCCTAATTCCCAAGGTCACTGAATAACTTAATACATTCCACTGCGTCCAGTCAATATACCGGTGATTTAAGGAATAGACATCTAATAAATAAAACGTGCCATGTATCTCTGATCCTAATCTATTTCTCGTTACGCCACGCGCATATCATCAATTTGCGCTCTGATCACCTGGACGGAGGCAATAGTAAAGAACGCGGGAAAAACCGGCGGGAAACGCAATAAGCTCGCGGAACCAAATAACCACGAGGTGTATATAGGGGAGGGAAAATATAATGAAAGCCGAATGAAGCGAAATGTTCCGCCACTCAAAACGCGAGTGTACGAGACCTATTTGAGAGTCGTGCTACACGTGCGAGCTACATGCATCAGGCCTATCGGCCTACAACACACTCACCACCCCCAATGTTCATCGCAATATATTAAGCGTCGCCTGCGGCGCTCCAGTCTACGGCGCTCCGTGGCAGAAAAGTGCATCCGTGAGTGCAAAGGTTAAATGGAGTTCCCGGGCGCGGCGTGTGACGGAATCCAGCAAGCCGCGGAATTTGCGCTTGGGGCCGTTATCTGTCCATTGCGATACCGTCGAGAAATGTTAATCCGACGACGCGTATGCGCGTGTTGTTGTAGCTAAATACTGTATACGTGCAGGGGCTGTTTACAACAATATTGCATCATGACTATTTCGAAGAGCCTTCCTCCAGTTCGCCCGCCGTCTCGCCGAATGTTTTCCGTCGAGTCCCAGGCGACACACATGCATGGTTTGCTATGTACCTTCATCAAGGAATAAGTACCACCCACAGTCGACAAGATTATGGGTGGTTAACTGGAGGATGGCAGATCCAGGGTGACTTAGGCTCAGTGGCGTATGTACGGAGAGGGTTTCGGGGACAGTCCCCCTCCCAATGACGCGAAATTAATGACCGATGGATATTAAACACAGACACCATATTGGCCTATTAGGTGATGAGTCAACCTTTTATTTGCTAATGGGGAGGAGGTTGAGGTCATCCACAAGGTCGTCCTTCCCTTCCCTTCGTGGATGACCCATACTTGTTCAGGAATTGAACACATGGTAAACACATGTATTTGCTAAATTCACAAACATGTTCAGAATTGAAACGTGCTCTCAAAGTGGGAGCAAAACGTTTTCAGACAATTGGTCAATTGCTAAACGCATTTGTCAGTATGTAGAAAGTATAAACTGCCTTTGGAGTGTAACTACAGTCTACAAAGTAGTATACACGCCTCCATACTTATTCACCAGATTGACGAGGCTATCGGACAACGTCTGATGGGAAGAGAGTTTGGATAATTTCGAACGTAGGCCTGTAGGCTGTTTCTTGGGATAAACTGTTCAGCTCGAGTCGGTTTAATTGATAACAGTTGTCAAATGGAAGAGATTGGTAGAACCGTGGGCGTGGTGGCCTTCGGGAGAGCACCAGGGACGCGACCAGATCCGATTGGTATTGACAAAGGGAAGGGAGGCCCCCTGCTCACGAGGTGAACCCCAAGGGCATTCCGCTGGTAGCTGACGAATAATAACAAGCGCAATTAGAGGCAAAACGCACAGGGAAGTCGGAAACACGGGGCAGAAGGAATAGTGCTTTTTGAGCACAGGCAACGACAAATTTAGGTATATATACATATTGCCGGTACCTGTTTATGCAACAACACATGATAGGGCTGATATATCCACAGTTGAAACGGCACCTGTATTGTAAATCATGTAGAGTTCTTCCTTGCACAACGTATAGGCTATACACGTGTAGAGAACGCCACTAGGATCGATTCTAGCGCATTGATTCCACGGGGACATCACATCGCCCAGAACGAAAAATGATAGGCATAGGCCATCAATCATTCCGGACACACACACGGTGTTGACCATTGGAACTATTGAAAGGAATGAATGAACAAATGAATGGAAACTAGGGAATATGTTTCATTTTAACCGGGTGCTCAAACTTTACAATTTGCTTCAACTTTCGTCTGGTCGTCTGCAGATCAATTTCCCTAATAATGCTCGACTAATATAGTCAGAATTACGTCACAGTATGAGCTCCCAATAACTAAAACTGATTGGTCAAATTTGAGGGTTAGTAATCAGTGTGGTAATGTAGATAAGACCTACTTGAATGTCAGCGGCCTCTGCGTCTCGTAAACCTAACATACCAGCCCAACGACAGGTGGAGAATATGCATATTTCATATCTGGCAACAGGATTTTTTGCATTTCTATGAGGCAACTCCTTGCTTCCTCGTTGACTGGCGGAACCACCAGAAGATGTTGTTTAAACAAATCACGGGTCATCTTTTTTTTTATACAATAACATAAATACTGTTTTAACTGAAATTAGATGAAAAACTAAATTTCCAAAGAAGCCTCATGTCGTGACTCTTGCCCGATTACGTATTGGAGGAAGAGTGATCCAACGATCAAATGAATAACAATGTTATATCATTATAATTATGATATCATATTATGATATCATATCATTACTTTATATACAAATGACGTATTGATGATGGGACAAAATGTGAGTCAAAAGTCAAATTGTTACGATAAATGTTTGCTTTTTATTATTGTTATGTGCGTAATAGCCTGTAGGCCTACATGCAACATCGATTCAGGAGGAGTTTGAGGGCTCCTATGGATAGCAGTGCTATTGCACTGATAGGACCACCCTCGTTAAAGAAGACAATGAATAAAATAAATAAAAAAGATTCAGGATTCATGAGATGATAATTTAGCTGATCTCGCTCCAATATTTTCATACTCGCGTAGAATAACTGGATAAGTCTACTATGCTAGGCCAGTAGGCCTATTTTATTATTGTACTATGCTTAGGCGAGAGACAATTGCATGTGCACGTTGTTCAAAGCTGTACATGGGTCATTCATAATTTTAGTGCGATCAATTCAATGACAAATTGTCATATTTGTACATTGAATGACCTTCGGGGTTACTATTAATAGGCCTCTCTAGTCTTTCCCTGCCGTACATAATGCTCCATTGGCGATAACTTTTATGCATGTAATGAAAGCATTTGAGCGTACTTCCGAAGAGAAGCCGCAAATAGATGGTATTTAGTTATTTACGGCACGGAAGCAATACAATCATGATAGGTATGACTCGCAACCTAATGTAATTGTTAAAACTGAATCTGATTGTTGGCTATATTGTAGATCCACTGGCAATGTCCAGGAGACAACAATAATTCAATAAACATACCTCATGTCAATTATTCCAACACGAATCAAATTTAGGGATAGGCCTATATCATGTAGGTTACAAATGTTTTTCACCCGATGTCCAATACTAGTATTATCATGGTATTAAGCCTATGGCTATGCCTATTACTATAGTAATAGCCAACATGTCTATCATAGCGACAGACATTGCTTGAACCATGAATGTGAACAACAAACACGCGAGAAGCAGACAATTGTTGGAATTGGAAAGCTAACAATAAAATACCGGCAACTGAATTCAAGGTGACATGATTGCATTCCGTGCATGTACTGACTGTACATAGCAAAGCGATGCAATTGAAGGCCTAAGCCTAAGCTGTTTGGCAGACGATCTCAGTCCAAGTCCAATATGCGCATACAGACCTTGACCCTGCCCGCTGGGTACAGTTCCATTCAGTGGCGGCGAATTCGAAGGGGGAGACGTGAAGTGATCTCCCGTCGTTCTCATGATGTCGCTGGCCATTATTTCCATAGATAGAGTCATAGCACGACCAAAACAGAGATCAACCTGCGAATCCGCAGTCCTATCATTAGGCATAGAGAAATACCCTCCTATAAATGGTCCATGTTTTCGGGTGAAGTATTTCCCAGTAGCAGCTCGCCAATCGACATACCCTCACAATATGAAACACAGCCGCAAGAACCACTAGCTTAATTTCGAGAAGCGAGGAATGAGTATCTTACACCTCAGGATCGCGTGCCAACCAACTAATTGCCGGGTACCGCTGCATTATGTTCGCTCGCCCGACGCGATAGTGTTGTTGTTACTATTAGCCTACACTGCGATCTTCACGTAATACTACCACGTACAGTGGAATTACCAATACATTCAATGTGTGACACATCCACGGTGGGCTCCCGTATACGCCGCCGCTAAATAGCCGTGCCGCGCTGCAGATAATAATGATAATAGCTCGCTGCCTGTGACCGTGGGTCAGAACGTGAGAATTGTAAGTGGGCGCGCATGCGTAGCTTATGAATAGTCATAGGGGTATTTTGCTTCTGAGCTCTAATAGGTGGATAGAATTATTCTATTGGCTAAGAAGAATAGAGACAAGTGGACACGTCACGGCGCATTGGCCAATAAACTAAATGATTGTTTTATTACTAGACCAATGAGAAAATTGATGATAAGATACTCAAGTGGAGCAGGCTGGCCTATAGTGTTTTTTTTTATTTTGGAATCAATCTGTTTAGGTCATATCACATCAAATGTTTCCTTCATATGGGGAAAAACAACATAATTGAATCGTATCGTCTCGTCACGTCGACAAGAAGGTGAAACCCAATAGATTGGCATTGGCCTGGTATTACAATTTTGGTAAATCCATCACAAATGCGTTATTCCCCAGCCAACTCGAACTAACGGTCAAAATTAATCATGATAATGCTAATGATATCACTAATGACAGGCCTAATAGCCGACTATAATGGCAATACTAATGGTATATGTCTCAATCAAATAACATAAATATAGAAGAATGGATGTAAGCCTATAAATAAAATCTACAATTGTGGTAATACACCGCGCCAGTTGGCAGGTGTCAATATTCAATCATTATCATTATAAGCAATTGACTGTCCAACGAATTTCATGACAATTTGTTACAACCACGGTCAAAAATGTCTTCGGAATCGTTTTCAGTGCTATAATACCACCAAATCCTGCTTTGTCATGTGCATATCTAGTATTCCGACCATTTTTTTCGCAAAGTGATTGCACTTTCCTGAATCTTTATATCGTGTTGTTGCACTTTGGTAATCGAAACTTAGCGGACAATTTAGGCAGAAATCGCAGGACCGGCATATTTGTGATATGGTCCCGACTCTTTGTTGGGTTTTAATATGGAGTTGGTGGTAGGCGGGTATATCGGTTCACCGGTGGATATTATTTGCTGTATTTATTACCGCTCTTCAATTACAAAGCGATATTCTTCTCCGATTTAATCTTTGTCACAATCAGTCAATACGATGGTATATACGGTACATGATATATACATGCATCCTTCTTTAAGCACTACATCTTTTGGCTTTTTAGTCCCCCGTTTAGGAGGTTAGCCATGCGTACACTAATATTCACATTCAACGCTATTTAGTTATTCTGCTTATAGTCGTAACTGATGAAAGTTAACGGTACAGATATTAAACTTTATGTGACTGTAAATATACGGGAGTGCGAATATTTTATATGGCGACATTTTATAATCAGTAAACGGGATAAAACCTGACCCCCTCTAATAAGTCTTTAGGGAAATCGCGCACACAAATAATTACATTCAACGTGTTCAACGCTATATAGTTATTTTTGCCTATTGTGGTTCAATTATGTGACTGTAACACTACAATCGTGTGAATATGTTTTGGTTATAGGCCAATATGGATTTTTCCAAGGCACTATATAAATGTAAGCTGTGCTCTGTATTCAACGGTATAATTATATCCCTCCCCGCGACGCTTTTAAGCGTCTGGGGGAATTATGGTTCTGGGTGTGTAGCCGCGGCCGTTAGCGCAATAACTCTCCAACACTCTATCCGATTGATTCGAAACATGGTACACACATCCGCTCTTTCAAAATCTCTGATGGGTTCGAATGTGGGCATTGCCGCACAACTGCCGCCCTCTATTTTGCAGGTTTCATGCGAAAATATCAAGTTTGTCCGATTTACACGAACCTCGGTGGGTGTGAACAACAGTTGGTATCGGAAAACATGACGACAATTTCAAGGTCACCGGAGGTCAAAATAATGTGCGTAATTTATGCGATTTCCCCATCTTTGTCAGATTGGAACAAAACGTTGTGGATGTGGACTATAGTTGATTCTAAACAATATTTAGGTCATTCAAATGCCATCAGAGGTGAAAATGACATGAATTAGGCAATTTTTTCAATCATCGGAGGTCGATATTCATAGAAGCGGGGATATACATGTGGGCGGTTTACCCGCCTACACATGTCTAGACATTTCACCTATTGTGCAATTCATGAATCATACGGTACACAAATGAAACTTTATGTGGCTATAACACATCAAAAGTTTAATTTTTAATTTCATTATATATGGTACCTTTCAAGACACAGTAACAGTAGGTTGAATGACAAGGCGATCGCCGACAAGTGTCTCGCCTAGTTGCGCGATCAGTGTTTTTTTTATGATTCCCACAGAGAAATTATTGGAAGGAATTATTTGATTTTCCCTATAGACACCTCTGGTGACCCTCGCTGTACCTGTCGAATTCTCAGCATCAAGGGTAGATTACATTGATTGACCAGCTTCCATAACAATCTAACAAAATTCGAAAATTGCGCATAGATTATGCATTTTATGCATACGGTTCTCGCGTAATCTTGCTAACGAGCGGGAACAATGAATTACATAAAATTGGCTAATTACCCAACTTAATAAGGGTCTATGGTGCCTAAAATATCCTCTCATATTACCCCCATCAACCAAAATGACACAACACGCAAAACTGTATGAATTGAATTATAACTCTGGATTGGCCCATGTACTGAGGATTTACAATGAACACAAAGAACAATACAGTTGTACGCACTGTTATATATACAAGGGTTGCTTGCATAACTTGGGTCACTACAAGTATGTTCCACTTGAAAGTTTGTAGATAGTCTGTACACTAACTGCTTGGACTGCCAAGTTCTGACAGTCAACCAAGTGATATTATGTCCTCTATAGTATAAACAATCAACATGCACGCCTTGAAAGAAACATGCACGCAATTAAGTGTATGGCATTGTCAGGACTTTGCGCCTTCAACGACTCCCATTGTTATGCAAATTAGTACAGATTGGACAGTTTCAGGTGCATACAAATAATTTGATTTTGCTGTTCTACCACTCAATAGAGGAATCACTGTTCACGAAGACGGTGGGCCTATACTGTTCACATAATGAATGACTGGTATCTAATTAAAGCGTTGAAAAACATTTCCAGACAACAGGTCAGGTTAGGCCAATGGATAAGCTTACCCAAGTTATTTTCAGATTCAGTGGGAGTTTCTTTCGAATTTCTAAATTGACCTATAAATCAGCATATTTCTCGTTTGTTCCGTAGTAACATCAATTTTTAGCTGACGAGTTTCATCTTGTGACATTGGCATCGTGCCTAGACGGCGACATGTTAATAGCTGATCAGTCGAAAACCGGGAAAATCGAGTGGAAGACAATATACAATCATGGAGTTCAAAAAGACATTGTACTATAGCTCAATTTCGTACCAGTGGGTATGAATAGGCATGTATGTATGTATGTATGTTTGCATGCAGGCCTATGTATATACAATTGAAAGTGTTTCAGCCATTCCACTTTTCAACACATGTTTGGGGGAAACGTTAGATTCCTGAAAATGCTTGCATGTGCAGGCTATGGAGAATAAAACCCACGACTGTGTTCGAATCCGATTATCCCCAACATGTTTATTTTTACTGACATATGTAGAATTTAAACATGATATCTGAATGGAGGAAAACGTGTTTAGAAAAGTGTTCAATTGCTGAATACTGTTTGAGGTGTTCGTATATGTAATACACATGATTTGCAAAATGTCATTAAATAGTGAACAAGAGTGCCAATGGCAAAGTATAGCTCAACTGGAATGTGTCAATTTGTTTCACTAATGCAATCCGATGAAAAGTGACTGATTGAGCTAACATTGATGGCATAATGGCATTCAAGAACTTGGACCAAACAATTCCTAAACATTCCAAAAGTACGAATATTGGACTTGGAGCATCATTATGACCGTGATTTCAAATGAGAGGCCGTATGTCCCATACTGCATGGGCCTTCGGCCAGAAACTGGCAAACACCCCCAACTACCTCAAGGCCGGGTACAACTGTTACACCATCACTATGATCGAACAACAGCACTGCGTGTGCACCTGAATTTGCAGTATGGAGAAGCATTTTGCATGATTTCACATGATGGGCCCCAGGCCGGGCCCACACAGGTCCTAATTGAGTCCAAAATCCATGGGCACCCTGAAGGTACAGCTATTAAGCCATCATGATCAAACATCAGCACCGTGCAAACAAAATTGTAGGAGATACAAGATAGGCCAAAATTCCCGAACACCTCTAATGGACCGTCCTCCACCTGAAGACCATTACAAGTAACTTCGGAGAAAAGGAACTGGAGCTTGTAGGAAGAGAAGCATTTCAGGTAGCATTGTGTGAAATTTCATAAAATGGGCCATCAGGCCCAAGCGGGACCTTGGGCAAAAAAAATCCTGATCATCCCAAAGGTTAGACCACCATTATAACCAAACATCAGTACTGTGCAACGAAATTTGTGGGAGATACAAGATTCTGCAGTATTTCATATGATGGGCCCTAGGCCCAAACTGGGCCTCCAGCCCAAAATTCCTCAACAC
>JAUOBX010507510.1:0-16323 GCA_032360705.1 Eupentacta quinquesemita
CAGGTATTTCCCATCGGAAGCAATTAATCCTGAAGACCGGCTGGTTTCGTCTTCTATAAATATCTGCGTCGCTGTCATTCGACCAGGGATTTCTCCAGAGCTAGTTATCACTTGTCAAGCAAATAAATCAAGCGAAACTGTTCCATAGTTAGGCTAGTAGTAGGCTAGAGTAGTATAGAAATCTAGTAAAATGTGGAAGAAAGGCAACGTGAATCCGTTGCAAGATAATACGCAGCAAAAACGTGACAGCCTTATTGCTTCTAAGGGGGACCAGAGCAGGTCGACAATTATTTATATATATATATATATATAGATATATATATATATATTCTACTTTTGAGAGAACCAGCTTAGCAGTCAGTTGGATAACAGTTAAAATCCCTCAGTCAACGGCTGCTCAATTCCATAATTTGTCGCAGTTCGGAAGATAACACTTTTACATTAGCGCCATCTCTAGATAAGATACTCCGTAATAGTGACCGTGTAAAATTGTGTCAACTTATAATAATGGCGGTGCCTCGCACTGATAACAGTGAGTACTGACCAGGCCTAATAAATAGTATCATTCACCAGCCAGCCAACTAGAATAGGCGTCAGTTAACGCTTGATCCTACTAGAAGCGAATTCTAGAAAACAGAGAAGTAGCTACCACCAGGAATCAGGTAAATGTCGTCTCCACTACGTAGTACGTACGCAGCCATCATGAACTACGGAAAAGATCTGCTGTCGGGGTTGCCACAATCCTGTCTTCAACGTGTACAGATTCAACTGCTACACGCTTGATAACGGGAACTAATATAAACGTAACGATCATATCACACCCATACTCCGGGATCTCCACGGACTTCCCTCACATCACCGAACTGGTGCAAACTCTTGACCTTAACTTTCGTAACACTACACCAGGCTTTTCCCAGCTATATGGTCGATATGATCACTGACTATCGTCCCATGCGCAACCCCAGGTTCGGCGGTATAGGTCGTTCAATTGCTCTGTGTTCCAACGTCGCATTCGAAGTACTACGGTGATATGGGTTTTCCGGGTTGCTGCTCCTACGATGTGGAACTCAGTTCCGCAGAACATCCGCGACTCGTCCACCCTGGGGTCATTACATGTGAACGTATCTGTAATATGTATGGTTTTTGTGCTGTGAAGCGCTTAGAGCATTTCATGACTGATTAGGCGCCATATAAGTATCGTATACTATTCCATTCTATGTGGCCCTTTGCCAGGGGGTTCTGTATCTTCCCTCAGGCGCGAACACTGACGAAGGTCGACGGGGTTCGTTTTCCATTAATCATTGCGGAGTTGTCATTTGACCGATGGTTTGCCTTGGAAATTGGTTTGGGGAATGGGCAACTCAATCAGGCGAGGCCGTTCCATGAATAATAAATCATTTTGATCATTATCAACCAAGTAATGACCATGAAAGACCAAGTTCTAGTTGCATGGGATGACGATAGACAAAGCGAAGGCCCATAGTTTTTATGACGTATTGTCTTAGTCTGTCAGTTGTATAGATTGCATCTATCTCTAAGTTTCCCGTTATATAATAACAATTATAATAATATTCAAAACGTTTTGAATCCAGATTCTGGTTCAAGTATCTCAACTGGTTACAAGTATGCTTACACAGTTTTGAGTCACATACACGGAATATACCAGTTTAACTGTTTACGTACCTGTCCAATGTTTCGAGGGTTTCTCTCATCTTGGCAATAAGCTACGCATCGTTTCTCCATGACAAATGAAAACGTAATGTCACGTCATTCAGTGCCCAACACTACTGGATGCGGGACAACTGAGACGTCTAATAAGTTAATTATAATATTCAAACTGCATATGGAATACCGATGTATCTATACAGTTGAAAACTTGCATTGATATGTGCATAAGCTATGATAGATATACTGACGTGATTGTCCATGTACACGTTAACGCAGAGAGGAGTTTCAATACGCTAGGCAATATTGCTCTCGCTCTGGTGGAAAACTGAAACAACATTAACAGCGATTGATTCGTACATTCGACATACAAAGATGAGCTACAAGAAGCCTTAGATACCATTTTCTTCAATTTCCTTCGACATGGTATATGCGTCATTAATGACCGATATTGCTCGTAGGACACTATTGCATCGTTTTAAGGTCACTATTTGACGTGTCATTATTACAAATAAATTTCCCTCTTCAAATACGGGGCAACTATCAGGGGAGACACTTGCCTATAACGATCGTAATGAAGAACCCTGAAGACAGACATGGTGAGACTAATGAGAGGCGTAATGTATTCCATCATAATGCGTATTTCTCCTCAATCACGACCGGTGCAACAGATCAGCATGTAGTCTATCGTAAATTGTCCCTCCTTTTGCACGAGTTACCTAGAAATCCAAAACTGGAAATCTTCCGATAATATAAAGTAGCAGCCAATATATCTAAATGGAAGTAGACCACGGTCAGATGGTCAGATGTTCAAGCACGTTAGACAATCGATTTCTTGTGTTGAGTGTATAAGCATTATCAGACTCCTCATAATCCCTAAACTCCTCACAACTAGAAGATGGATCTTGTATAAACATATGGCACACAGTCATTCTGCGATAGCCTTATTCAGAAGAAACCACCGTGTGTGTATCGGTGGACGAGGATCCGGGATCGAATAATAAACATGTCCATTCATTAACCAGATATTCTCTCGCGGCGCAACCACTTCATCTGTAATAATAATAATGATGTCCAACCAAGGACGAACGAAAAAAAAAAATAGAGAGCAACGACATAGCACAAAAGACAATTGAAACATCGTTTGTTAAGATGGGTATCTCCGCTATCATGAGAATCATAGTGCTGGAAAACTATTTACTTCATTTACCAAGTTTTTGATTTTGACAGAGTTCTGATTATGATATAATAATAATAATAAAACAGCATTTCCATATAGCGCCAAACAAACTATTCAAATATTTCTCGTAGCGCTTCACATTCATCATCACATGAACGACCGGTGCATATATAGGCTTACGTATTATACTTCATTTTTACAAATATTGTCGAATGACTGATACGCCAATTAGGATACTAACTGTGTACTCGGGTACTTCCAGATACCACAAAATACATACAAGAACAACGTGTATCGAAAGTTCCAACTGACAGCTTATCATTACTCTATTATATACACTCAGCACTAAACACCTCTATTTAAACACTTCTATTAGGTCGCTCAAAATTCTTTCACAACCTTGGTGGTAACTACAGCATGTTAACGTCAATCTTTAATCTACTGATATATTATCTGTTATCTGTTATATCAATGTATAATTGCACCCAATTGATTCAATACATCCAATCAACTCTGGGTACTTTCAATTTGGTCGGAATAATAACTCATTCAAATCACTACATACGTACGTGGTCACGTAATTGATTATTGATGCCCGAGAGGCCCCAAGGCAAAACAAACAGCAATTTTTATGGTAAGAAGGCAATACAGCATAACCGACATGCTATGTTCTACCCAAGAGAATAGATTATCATGCATATCATATATTCAACTGACATTGCACCACCCCCTGGGTAAAGTTCACCAACGTGCAACATGCTGTTCAGATCAGTGCACGTCGTAATTTGTTCCGACATCTCAGAACATTAGACTGCCCGAGTATCTAATAACCTCTTCAGAATCATTACATCCTGACTTCTATGCCATATCTCGAATACAGGAGACTGCAGTTGATTTTGTGACGGTGGAGGCAATCCTGGCTTATGCAGATAATTAGCGCATGACGATGTTGAATGCTCGCTCGTTATCACACTTTCAGAGAGATACAATTTCCAGGTCTCAATAAAGGTTTACGACATGGTATATGTGACATTTGTGATCAATACTGCCCGTGAAACGTGATTACATTGTTTTGCAGTGACTATTTGACCGTGTTATTCAACTTTTGGTCCCCTTTGGATCCACGGCAATTTTCAGGCGAGGCGATTGCCTATATTCCGATCGCACCGACTATCCTTGAAAAAACATTACATGATAACCAAGTTAAAGGGACTAACATCTCGTTCTGATCGGGCTATTCTGAACATGCGCTCCCATTATTCCTTATATCAATGATACATGTATGGTTGACAGCCTTGGTTTACATGTTATGTGGCACCTCTAATATGGAAATTGCTCGATGTTATATTTAGGCTAGTCTTCAATTACAAAAAAAAATATACATCTACGATTGGAGCTGTACCAACCCCAAATATCAGTTCAGAGTTTGTTCAGTCAGCATTGTTCTCTGGCTAGTTCCGAGGTCTGGGAACGACATCGACTAAATTTACGCAATTATAATAAATTCCCATACTCACTGCAATTAGCCAGCCATAGGGTGGTCCCGATGATATGGCCCTGATAATGTTGCTGATCATCGCTGATATCGAATGCAACAGTCACAGTCCAGTAGCAGGCCTACTATGCCCCATGGAAGTCCTAAGGGGATGAAATTCATCAGTGTAACTAGACTGAATCTTGTTTTTTACCTGCTGGTTATGGACAATGCAAGCAGTTCGTAGAAATGCTTAATATTGAACAAATGCACCCAACAGCTGCAGTTCAGAGCAATTTGGGGTTCCATAACGATAGAGAACAGGTGCTAATGTAACTCATTGAGTCGAGATCTGAGGTAATCAATTTTGTGGGCGCTTCTCTTCCTCTAGTAGGCCAAATAAAGAGGGGTTCGTGGAAGAGGCCTTTTGACGCCTGTGCGATACATCGAAGGCAATCGACCAAGTTAGGGTCCGACTACAGTGTGATTTACCGTAAGCAACGGAACTGATGACATTTCTAGAACATTCATCAATTTAGCTCATCGGGGTTGCGGAACGAGTTTACCTAGATTCCATTTTATTCAGCTGACATTTCGATTGGATTTAGTAACATTCCGATTCGTGATTCCATTCGTTATGTATTGCGCATGTATTATCAATTCAATAACTGTTCTTCCATTAATATAAGTCTTGACAAGGAGTAACCCCATCAGCTTGACTAAACCGATATAGGATAATATAAGGTTATATTAAATGTCCCAGGACATATATGAAATGCTCCTGGGATACAGTACAGGCGGATTTTGTCTCTCCTTGATTTACTTGGGGTCCGCAAAATTACATACCCGCTGAAAGAAACAGAAGTCATTCATGCCATTTAGAAAGGCATGAGCGATAATGTATGGGATTGATTCCTCTCATCAGATAATGAAGAAATAAATCGTCGATCATGAGTAACATTACTGTTTGCTGCTTTTATATTCGCGCAACTGTAAGCCTTGTGTTGATCCATCGCTCCGCCGACCACGAGATTGGTATATATTGGAACATATCGTATCAAGAATTTTATTACTGGAGCCTTCGAAGTCAAAACCGATTCCTCCAGCTCTTGCAATGGTGTCATATGTGAGATTCATCTGTTATCCGTAACCAGTGAGCAAATTTCATTCGACAAACCTTTATGGGTTCCAAGCTTACTCCCTCCCACTTTTTTTTATACACCGGCCGACATTCTACGTGCTGTGATAATTTGATTCGTTGCTAGGAAACAAATGAATATATCGAATATCGAAATTAGTTACGAACATAAAATGAGCGATTCAGCTTGTCAGTATTTACCGGCGCTGGATCCGTTTTGGTCCGCGGTATTGATAGCACAGATAGCATATATTTGCTCCGACCTGATGTAAGTTCACAAATATAAAATACAAAGTGACATTTATGATTCTCTGAGCTGGAAAAATTAGAATGCCCGGGAGAATGAACCCCATTAGCGTAACTGGAACGCACTCTGCCTATTGCCAGCTCACATATGAAGAAGAAAACGACTTCTTAGGATTGCATAACAAAACGAAACAGGTGTTGAAGTATTTCAGGTTGCCACATATATAGCTTCTTTCGTACCCAACCTGTCATCGCACACAGCAATCCTTCGTGAGCTCTTCGAGAAAAATGCCCTGTTTAGCTGGTCTGCCTCTCAACAATCGACATTTTAGACCATTGTATATGCAATGCAATAACACCGGTATGCTTTGATCTCAGCAAGCATACGGTGCTCCGGGTCGACGCTTCCCATGGAGTTGTCAACCTGGAGAACTTGCATGCTGCTCCACCCAGACTGCAACATATGCTACTACGGCTGCGAGAGTACGATGTAACAATCAATTACAAGCCCGGAATGGAGTTATTGGCAGATGCTAGAGTCCGTTGTGAAGAGCAAACCCGAAGAGAACCAGATCAAGGTCCAGCTCGCACACTTCTCCCAGACAAGACTTGACAGTCTTAGAGACAGCACGAGAGATGACCTTGAGGTAAGCGCCCTCAAGAAGATCCTCATCGACGATCGGCCTGAAAGGCGGAGATAAGTACCCCAGCCGTTCGACGATACCGGTCCTATAAGGTTGAACTGTTGATAGAGGATGGACTTATCATAAGAAGGGGTAAGAATTGTAATCCCCAAGGTGGCCCAACTAGATGTCGTAAGGACGCAATATGAACACCAAGGCATAACAGAGTGCCAACTCCGATCCAAATCTTCCGTATTTTGGCACAAAATAAACCGTGACATTGAGGACCTAGTTGCAAGATGTAAACTGTGACAGGCACAAGGTCTATCACAACCCAAAGAGCCTCTCATACCACAGGAAATCCCAACATGACCATGGCAAACTGTTGAATCGAACCTCCTCCCGTTAAACGGAGATGATTCCTTAATAGTCATCGACTATTACTCCAAGTTTCCCATCATCCGACACCTACCCGAAGGGAATGCAACAAGTCACACAATCAGTACATGCCTGAGGCAGATGTTCTCTGAGCACGAGATTCCTATGAAACTGTTAGGTGAAATTGGCAGCCAATATAACAGCCAGCTGCGTTCACTGACTCGTACAAGCATGTAACCAGCAGCCCTGCGTACCCCCAGTCCAATGATATGACAGAACGATTCGTCCAAACAGTCAAGAACACAGCCGTGAAAGCCATAGAGGACAATACCTGACGTGTACTAGGCACTGCTAAGTATCATTCGTACTACACCGATCAATAACCCCAAAACGTCACCGGCACCGGACTGTATACTTAACCTGTAGCTTATGGTTCCTATAGCATATTAGTACAGCGTGTGCGCATTGTGAGGGTGTTGGTCATTCATCATATCATAGTGATATGGTATTATATGTGAGGCTCGGAGCTTTATTCGAATTGCATTATCCTTAGTGTCACTGTTCAGCAAAGAGTTATGGTGTTGGTCTAAGATGGTATCGACTTCCTCTTATGTCTCATAAGAAGAGGATGTGATATGATCTCTCATTTCTGCGTGCCACCGCACTATTTAGATTAGTACGTTGCTTCATTACATGTTAGGCTGTAATCACCATGTTGAATATCCGCGTTTCCTCCGATAACATCTGGAGCACTCCATCTAATCCGCTCGGAATCCGTAGAACGCGCATTACGCTTTGGTTTCCTCCGTTCGCAGGCCCCATCTCTGGAAAGAACTGCCTCCCTGTTTTCGTGATCAGGAGTAATTCCATGAGGACGGATCTTCTCGGGGAAGTGTTTGGTTGAGCTCTAGTGCAAATCAGCATGGCCTGCTCAGAAACAATGAATGCACATGCTGAGAAATCTGAATGGATTTCAGAATAATATGGGTGTATCGGTTTCCAGTGAGATGTTCTGCTAGTTCGATCAAGGCACTCAGACTAATAGGTGTGTCACTACGGTTCAACGTCAGTTTCGCTATGATGAATATTATGTCGATCATGTGTAGGCATACGCCGTTACTCCGCTTGGATGATCATAGATCTATATGGAATATTTATAACGCAGTATGATGTTGGCAGTGTAAGTCGATATAGCTTGATCGGGAAGAAGAAAGGAAAGGAAAACAGCCTCTTGCTGAGGAATCCATTTAAATTCCGAATCGAGCTCTATATCTATACAATATGAGCTGTACCCATTTCGAAGACGGGTTCAGAGTTCAAGTCAACAATGAGCTCTTGCTAGTTCCGAGTTCCGTAGACCTTCGAGAAAGCCACAACGACATTAATAATAATTCAAGCAGTGACACGCCGTCCACAAAGCCACCTTCCTGAGCTTAGCAACAACATCAACACTGAGCTTAGCAACTACATCTGGGATTCGAAACTCGGCACACATGCCGACCCAGATAAATCTTGGATGGGTTTTGAAGTGGCCATTGTTTTAATGACTGCTGCCTTCTATTCCACTGGTTTTATGCGAAAAAAATTCCGATTGACATGAAACTTGGTGGATGTGGACTACATAGTTGGTCTCGAAAAACATGGCGGTAATTTTGAGGTAACCGGAGGTCGAATTTGCGTAATTTTCTTAACTTTGTTGGATTCACACGAAACTTGGTGGACATGGACTATATTTGGTCACGCCAAAACATGGCAGTAATTTCGAGGTCACCGGAGGTCAAATTTGCGTAGTTCCTCAACTTTGTTGGATTCGAACGAAACTAGGTGGACGTGGTCCACATTTAGTCCCGGATTACATGGCGGTCATTTCGAGGTCATCAATCAGGTCAAATTTGCAAGATGTTGTTATTTCCAACAATTGTCGGACTCAAACGAGACTTGACATACATGTGGACTACAGTTGGTTCCCAAAAACATGAATGTCAAGGTTAACGGTGGTCAAATTTGCGTAATGTTCTTGTAACAACCTCAAAGTAGGTACCAAAGCCTGGAATTAGCGGCCTCGAGTACATCACAGGAAAGTGGGGATATACACGTTGGCGGTATAACCGCCAGGAGTTGTCTAGTTAGTTGATGCACTGAGCTTATCAGAATTCCGCAAGTGTCCTGGAATATGATCTGACAGGGGTTAGCGTGGCGTCCACTTCCTTTTTCAGTTGTGCTCATCAGGACACCAAGCACGAAAGGGACACATTGGTTTGACACGGACATAATTGTATACGGGGAATAATTTAACTAGTTATTACTGTAGCGAATGGCTATTATTACAATATCAAGCTAATACTATTAAACTACTACAGATGCCAGTACTCAGTGGTAGCTGATATTGGAGCTCTTTAGAATGAATCCTCTCACATGCACACGGATATTCCATCGAAGACCACATAAGTATTACAGTTGTAAGTGGAGTAATCTTGAGATATTATACTTTTATAACGTTCATGTGATCAGCCACACATGATCCAATATAATAAGCAATTTGATCTCTCCAAACCAGTTTTGTCCAAGGTTTATACTAGTGCCAAACTGGTCTTGGCGACACTCGCCTCTGCGCTTCTAAATCTACTACTGGCGTAGTTTATGAGACATTGTACTCGGGAATATTGACCATCTGTTCCTGTTTGATGATGATGGGTACGAAATAATATGCAGCGTACCCTAATAAACCATTACGTATGTGTGACGTTTACAACCAGGCTTGGACATGTGACTATATAACTATATAGTTAGGATTTATTCATTACGGGCTAATTTTCTTACGTAGGTAGGATTGTATGTGCATCTCAATTAGGGGGTTGTTACAAATAAAATAACTAGAATGCTCAGGCCTACGTGATTTGGAATTCATTTACTTTGATGATTCCACAAAGGTGTGTGAAATGAAAAGCTATAGTTCAGGTCTAAAATACCCGACCATAGCCAGATAACTAGATCGGTACTTTTCCATGTTCACCATCCGAAAACAGTTCTAATTCCACACTACACTGCCCGAGAAATTCGAGGCATGAAACCTGTGCATTTGTGATCATTACGTTTAGATACAACAACGACTACTGAGATTGGTTGTTTCTCAGCTATAGTTATTCGCACTCATCGTTGGGATAAGGGATCAGATTACAGATTTGAGTCACCTTCCTCGAATTCCAAAATCCTTCGTCAGATGAATATGTACATAACTCCTACTGTCATCACGAAATTTGGGCGGATGTATTAGGCGCCTAACATGCTCACCCACTTATGAAAGCAAATGCCTGTTACTCACTCGCGCTTCTGAGTAAATAGCTTACAACATTGACTTCAAAAGCAGACATTTCAGGCGGAAATAAGAAAGTCTCTTCTGCTCCGGCTTGTAAATCACACTGTCATTTCTGCCTACTTTGCTTGGTATATTCATTTCCGTTAATAATCCCGAAATTAACCTGGAAATATGGTGGAATCCTTAAGCCTCATCAACATACATAAACTTACATGCATAGCCCTAGAATCTTCCAGCACTGAAACCATCAACATAGTTATGCCCCTTCACACAAACAGACGAACTGGTCGTTCCTTGAGCATAGCAGGCTTTGCATTCAATATATCTATCTTCCTTTCAGATCAACGAATTTATTGTCAAAATGACCACTACAAACACAAACCTGACCTCTCATGTGGTCATGGAAGATTGGAGTTTTGATGGCGATGTCCAGCGGAAGATCATCGGCACATGTCTATTGATCATCTCAATCATCGGCACTACCGGAAAAAAAACTCCAAAATGTCACCAACGTCTTTGCCACGAACCTCGTGATTGGAGATCCCTTACACTGTCTGTTTAATTCTTCCGTTTATAATTCATGACTTGTATCAGCCACTCGCGACACTCAGGCCAAACATTGTCGTGCCGTCGGTGGGCTTACCATACTGCTTTTGTCAGTCAGCGTTTTCTCTCACGCTCTCATAGCGATCACTCGATACGTCATCATCACACATCCACGGCGCACCTATCAGACGTTGTTTTCCACCACCCGGGTGCCCATCTTCATTGTCATTGTGTGGATTATCTCCCCTATTGACACTGTATTGGGCTTGACAGGCGTCGCTCCCCTGGGTCACAGCCCCAAGTATGGAATATGTTTGAGGGACATCCGATACTAGTCTTCAGTGATCCTCAATTTCATCCGTTCGTTGTATACTAGCCTACTCGTTGTCGTGTTAGAGGCTGATAGTGTAGCGTGCGACTGTTACAAGACTGTTAACCCTACCATGGCCCAACACTGTTGCATCGACGGGTTAGCAACTGCGATTGAAAAAACGACGCGCAGTATGTTCATCGATAAAGACGTCGTGATTCCTGCAAAGAAAGGTTCTACTACTGGAATACAACTGACATATAATTGCTTGACTGACGATAAGCCTGCGCGTGTTGGTGGCAATGCTACTCATTCCAATGACATTTTGGCAACGGCTGCATTCCTAACCACCAACCCAGAACAAAAAAGAAAGTCATGATCTGAATGAGGATGTAACTGAGGATAACTGTTGTAATAACAGTTACTCGAATAGATCCAGCAACGATTATCCGTTAAAAATAAACTTTTGGATGGAACTCACATTAGCCAAGCTACCACTGGAGCTCACTTCAACACAAAAGATGACGCGACTCTCAGTCGTCGCAAGAACAAGAAATCTTCAAAACGGTTGGGAAAAACACGACGAGAGATTGATATCACAAAGAAGCTTTTCGTTGTCATGTGTGATGTCAGTTCTTGTGTTGTACCATATGCGTTTTTCGTGAGCATAAAGAGAGTGGGGCGATTTCTTCCGTATGCAGGAATGCCTATGACACTGAGTTCGTGTCCAAATCCGACTATATATGGTCTTTCGCACCCGCATTTCCGAGCTCTATTTATTCTAGTAATATCCTGTCTGTTCTCTAGAATACCAGGAAAACAGACTGGCTGACAAGGTTATTCAGAGAATATAGTCAGCGGGATAGTGGCGACCACTGATGAACTAGCGGAAGAGTGGCCGAGCGCTAACAGTGACGCTCAAGGTACCATGAAAGTCAGATCATCACGATCCCCGAGAAATAGAGCAAATTGGGTTTTGTTACAAGAATAATATTTGCTGCTGCTCAATCACGATAAACATGACCAGGGGACTCTGTTGAACTCTGAAGTCGCTTCCTGTACCTATAGCAATCACGATCTCCAACAATTAAAATGTATCTCACGTTATCTTGTATTGCCTGGTGTTCATTCTCGTATTCATAATATGACAATACAACGGTCACTGCCAGTTACACCCATTCAGCTGAGAAATGACGATAGGACCATTTAGATCGACGTTTTTACTCCAGAAACAGGAAGCGAAGTCAGCAGAAATAAGTACCTACTGTTCATCATGATTTCGAATATTTAGGGTATATTATAGTACATATTTACTGCTAATTGAACATTGAGCAGTGAATAGTAGGCGTTAACATGGTGGATTCATTTGGTAATGATAGTCTTGCACGAGACTAGCAAACATTGTGAGATCACTGCATCACATGGTATGTTTATAGTCATAGTAGCCATGTGATTATTGTACAAACACGACACGTTGCGTTCATGTCAACTGACTAATTTCGTGTTTGAGTCAATTTCGAATCGTGAAACACCCTCGGTAAGCTCGAGAGAGCATGGTGGAACAATTCAATTCGTTGATGACTATACAAATGACTGATCCGTTACATCCATTAGGCCAGTGTTTTAACCCCATCTAGTTCTGAATGCTGAGAGCTGGGGTGTAGGAGCATAAGCATACGTGTCCTCGATAAGTTCCTGTATGGGTTTCCTAAAGACACGAATACCTAAATTGAACCATAACTAGATCCCAACGTATTTCAATGGATTGTGTCATCCGTATGGATGTATATGTGTCGGATCCATCCTATTCCCTGCGTTATATGTTTTGAATATTCGGTTATATCACCCACAGCCTTCGTTTTTTTCAGTTCAATGCTAACATTACTCGTCAGCTTGTCAGCTTGTTCCGAGGATGATATATATCTAAATATTTTTCTATTTTATATATACCTTGTAGATATTTGTTTGTACTTCCGTTGGAATTCCATAATGTGTAATGAAAAAAGACATTAACTTACTCAGTATCAATATAATAACAGTTGAAACAAATGGCCTGGTCATCCTAAAACCAGGAAATACGTTCAAACATATATTTCGCAAATCGCGTTATCCTATGCACAACTGTGTCCAATTCGGACATTTAATCTAATGGAGTGAAATGATATGAAACAGGATATTCAATTTTAGTAATAGCCTACCATACGATCAACTAATGAATTACGATCTCTCCAGCAGATCTATTACTGGCTTTTTCCCGGAAAATTGGACTTGTTCAGTGCCTCATCACCGTTAGTTATGTGATTTTAACATTGGATATTGTTATATTCTGGTGAAGTGTACTTCGTGGATTTCACTGTCAGAAACATTTCAACACAGGTGCAGAAAATATGTAGCATAACATACTGAAAGTCCCCAAGAATCCCTGTTGTGGAAACTTGAAAATCCAATATGACGTCCAAAATAGTCCCCATCTCCACTGTTCGGCACAACTTCGTCCCCAAAATAGCTATTGCTTCGCTAGAGCATATACCATTCCGAACATAAACGCTGCGATCAATTGCCCTATTGTATGCATACTTAGTGAACAGCAGCATAAGGCGTTTCAGAATGGAAGCTTCCTAACTCTCTTGATATCCTTATGATTGATTTCACTCATCTCAAACGTATCTGCAGACTCATGTTCATGTGTACCATATTAAATGGCTTGATCTTATCCAGTCGAAATATGATTGAAAATTGTGTATCACACACTCATTGGAGGGACAGTATATGATCATCCTATAGTCTTGTGAATGCAGAAATTTGTTGCCTTGTTGCAGCACTACCTAAGCACATCTGCGATGTTGTAACATGACGAGTGGGCGGGGTCATCTTTGTCAGCCTCTGCTATGGTTAAAGACTTCTGAAGCTATCCACCTGTGTGTATCAGCTTCAGTCGGCCTAACAACTATGCCAGCCAATATCAGTTTCTCACATACTCACTCACTCATAGGAGCAGAAGCTTGGAGAACACCAGCATCCACTTCCCGGCCTCTCTGACAAGCGACCAGCCCTGATCTTGATCCACCCCCCCCCCCCCCCCCCCAGTCCCCCCATCCCACCCCGATCACTGACTCGATCCTTGAGGTCCTCGCCCAGCTGTGTGGATCAATAGCTTCGTGGTGGCTCACTGGGTCTCGCTCAAATCATCTGCCCCATTATGCTCAATGAAGCGCAGCTGACGCTCGCGAATCTAGCAGCTGACTTTTCCAATCCCCGCCTCCCGTGTCGGTTATACGGTCCTGTCAGCGGTATAATTGATATGTCATAGTGGGGTTGTCAAAACAGCAATTTAGTCCTACCAAATGTAAGCGTCCATGTCCTACTAGAGTATAGGAAGACTGGGAGCACAAATGAGCTGAAGGCATAAGAGCGTGATTCTTCCAGATGCTTGCAGTGTCCTTGTCAGCAGCTGTTCGATTGTTCGATCTGAGGAACTATATTTATACAATCTCGAAAATAACAGCAGTCATCTGTGAAAATTAGTGTTCCTCTGGAGGCATAGACTTCTCCAATCATCCCATCCGTTCCAGATGCAGTCTAGCAACTTTTACACGATGTAGGTGTCCTGCAGCATAAAAATGAAAAATGATTTCCCTCACTCAAAAGAGGTGTATCGTCCAATCTCCTGTCGTTTCACCTCTAAGAAAATGCTGCCGGAGAGCTATCCACTGTATATATGGCCAACTGTCCAATTATCATGAAATGGCTTAACTGCGTGTTCAATGATACAATCACCAATCCTCAATGGCTACTTCCGTTAGGAACACAGCGTGGATAAGAATATTGTTGTATACTTCATCGTGGACAAGAAGAAGTTATACTAAGTGACATTCGTCTTACACTATCCACGGTACCAGTCGTACCATATCGAGATACCGATGAGAGCAGCTGATTCGTGCATATAAGCTAACAAGAAACTTGAAAACGCGTGACTGACATTCAAGTGGAAAACTTACGTTTAGGCGCATCTGTCTCTCATAGCTCTTCCAGTCCACTGCTTGTTATTGTGTACTCAATGCTGCTAGGGATATGAGAATGAATATTATCTTTGCTCATGCTCCGTAAAATATTTGATTACTCGTATTATTGTTTGATTCGTTCATCCTACTTATACATAACATATATTTAACATATATTCGGAAGGTTGTTTTTCCTCCCATGCTAAACTGGCGACCCAAATGTGACATACATTGTGAATGTTGGCCATTTTGATCACCTATTCGGGTACACCATGCTGCCTTGGTGTATGCTACGTAAACGCATTTAATCACTAAGGTTGTTAGTTATATTGAATTCCTCTTACCTCAGATCATTAAAATAAACTTATGTTTAAACTTCTCATGCTAAACTGGAGACAAAAACATTGGACATGGCGGCTATGTTGATATACTTGGACGCCATTTTTGTTAATGCCATGTAGAAGCATTTAATTACTAAGGTGATAGTTTCATTGTATTCATCATCCTGCAAAACATATAAATGGACACCTTTTTCATTCCCCATGCTAATCTGGAGACAAAGTTTCTCCAAACAGGGAAAGGAGGACATTTGTTGTAACTACTCGGTGCCATCTTTGTTTATGTCATGAAGACGCCTTTGACTACTACGGTGATAGTTTCATTGGGATCCTCATCCCGCAAAACATATTAATAGGCACTTCGTTCATTCTCCATGGTAATCTGGGAACAAACAGGGGAAATGGCGGCTATTTTGAACGCCATCTTGGATTTTCAAATGTCCACAACTGGGATTCTTTGGAACTCTTAGCATGTTATTCTACAAATAATCCTGCACCTATCCTGAAAATTCAGCTCGTTACCAGCCATGTCCACTGTTGGAGTGATTGTGGGCTAATGCTCCTGGCCTAATATAGGGAGTTAAATGAGCTAAACAGAACATCTGTTGCCCTCGAACTCAAGATTCGCGACGCAGTCCTTCCCGAACTTTTCAATTTCTTCAATTGCCCCTGGCTGCATCAATGGAATGTGGTATTTGGTTTCTGCCTTCGAAACGGTGATTGCAAATCAATTCAAAACAGTAACTCCCTTCTGTATCCAATAATAATTTCTCATTCTGAAGAATGAATGATAGGAAATATTAATATGATTGACATCGCCATGCATCACAACCATAGTGATGTTAGAGTCAGCGAAAGATGAAATTAACGCAATAGAATAAAGCATGTGTAATCTTATACCATAAACCATTTCCTTTACCAAAATGGTATTTATGGTACGGAAAAGTCGAGAAAGTGTCATGAAGTATGCATATCTTAACCATGATGATCAAATCCTCACCTTTTCCGGAACAAATGTTAATTGTTTCCATCTACAACGTTTCGTTCACGTCTGACCAACATTGAATTCCGTTCGCAAAAATTGTGCAAATGGCCCCTGATCAGATCG
>JAUOBX010507511.1:0-10145 GCA_032360705.1 Eupentacta quinquesemita
TCCTTCTCCCATTTCTTGTAGGCCTCTGTGACTGCAGCGATTGGTACAGCTATGTTAGCTCCCCGTTGGAGTAGGAGGACTGCGATACTAGAAAGGAAAGAAAGATGGAAGAGGCAATGTGAAAGCTCCATTGTTTCTCCTACGTGGTAGAGTGACAGCACTCTCAAGATGAAGGTGGGCGGATCGAGTCTCGGCTGGTACGTTTGCCTGAAGCACTTCTCCTGTTGACCTAGCAGTAATGCGAACCTGGTGCTTTCACTGAGGAAAAATAGAAGGCGGCAAGGAAAGGAGCAGGCCACCCTACCTCATATGCCGTTGGCCTAGTTTGTGTCTCGTGAAGTCTCTGTAACAGGTTCACACTCAAAGCGATTTGATCGTATGAGACCTACTTCCCTTCTTAGAGTGACCAAGGGGTAGCAGTGAAGGTTGATATATGGCCGTGTTAGCCGGTTCTGGGTTCGACTTCGTGCTCACCATCAAGTGTTTTCCTCCAGCGGTGGCTGTGGCTGTACAGGCAGTGTCGACTAGCAGGGTCTTGGGTTTGGTGAAAAAACTTTCGCTCCTCCAGAATCTGGGATGTTATCATCAGAGTCTAGGATTTACAGATCGCACATTGGATGGGGTCCTAAAATGGCAGTTCCAGGAGCAGGTCGGGATTGTATGACAATCCTGGAGAGTGACTATATTGCTGCCAAGTGGGAACAGATTGCACTTGGTTCCATCACAGGTTTTGGCCAAGGACACACATGCAGGTTTCAAACTCACAATTTTGTGAGACGGCAGCTCTACCATCCGAGCCTAATCCATTACTGCAATGTAATCACGCCAAGACATGATACTTGCCTACCCCTTCTCATAAGCCATCAGGATAATATACTTTGCCAAAGGGTACAAAGTGTATTTGCAGTTTTGCACCATGGATTCACAAGCCCAATGCAATAAAGGCCAACACTATCAATAAGAGTGCAACCATTCATTGGGATTATTAAATTCTCCTCTGAAAGCAGGTATGAAATATCCCAGGTATGGTCATCCGAAATATGCCCGTTCCAAACACACCCAACAATGTCATTGAAGTGAGGATTCCATCTGTACTGATGTGGATGCTGTATGTGAATTTGAAAATCACATTTTCGTGAAGGCTGGTATTTCCAAAGATTGATACACTTGCTGATAAGATGGTATCTACCACATATTTATACTACCTCATATATTAGTTGGCATTTATGAAATCCTGGGAGTCCTGAATATGTTGCCCTTCTACTCACCTGTCGTGCTTGCCAGCGACTGCGAAGGATAGACTGGTATTGCCGAGATTATCTGCTGCATCAAGATCACCGACATGCTGCGAATGGAAAAAAACAATTTCAAGTCAAGTCTAGTTTATCGGAGCTGCGTGAGACCAGCAATGATGTATGGGAGTCAGACCTGAGAGAAAGGGAGTTGCCAATTCTGAGAAGGACAGAGAGAGCGATGGTGAGAACGAAGTGCGGCGTGAAACTCACAGACAGAAAGAGGGCCGTGGACCTGAGGGGTATGCTCGGTCTGGAGGAATCTGTTGACCAGTTGGCAAAGGCAAATGGAGTGAGATCGTATGGTCATGTGTTGAGGAGAGATGGTGATCATGTCCTGAGGAAAGCCCGGCACTTTCAGGTGGCTGGAGCGAGGAAACGAGGATGACATGGAAGAGGCAGGTGGCGGAGGAGACGGGGGAGGTTGGTTTGAAGAAAGAGAATGCTATAAATCGATTGAGATGACGAAAGGGTGTGAGAGACGTTGCTGGTGGAGTAAGGCGAATCCGGCCACCTTCATGATCGGGGACACAACCGGATTAAAACTGGAAAAGAAGACGAAGAGATGGCTCATGGCAGCTTTCGTGGATTGCTCCCAGACAGTGCAATTTCATGTGGAAGCAGTGCCCTCCATACCCGCAATCTGTAATTCAGTGCACCCCTAATCCATCCATCACTACCTTGAACATATCCGTATCAGCTAAGTCTTCTCGGATGTCGACTGGCCTCTAGCCAAGGGATCTGTAGATCTCCATAGATGCTGGCAGGGATAGAGGTCAATAATAAGCCACATTCTCTGCAATTCTAAAATGGCTCTACCCTTCCTCTACTGCTCAGAGAGTCAGGCACATATAGTCGTACCCTCAATACTGCGGGACATTCCCATCTTCCCAGCTCAATGAGTTGAATTGACAACATAGATGGCGCTGCTCCGTTTTGGAGAGGTCCACAGTAATGATTGGCATCAATCGCATCATACACATTGATGTTATTCAACTGGATGGTAAATCTCTTGTTCAGCCATACTGTATTCATCTTATTTAGATGAGTCTCCAAATTTGTGCATTTCCTGTCATTATTAGGATTCTCCAGACAGTTCAACCAAAATTGATCATTTCTATTTCTTTTCTTGTTCCATTGCAGATCACGAGAACCAGTCTATGTTGATTACGTGAGTGCTGGCCTAAAGTTCCTTGGGAGATCACAAAAAACAACATGATTGTAGCAATATGATTTTTCTCGATGCCTAGGGCTTCTTTGAAGACTCCAAATCTGTACTAGAAACATTTCTTCATAAAATCAAAGAATGTGCAATACTGGTGTGGCTGACTTCTTGGCACCCCACAAAACATGGATAGTCTCTGTGCGATCACTGAAATTTAAGTGATATTCACTGATGATTTTTTTTTTGAAGACTCGCAATCGGTACTAGAAACATTTCTTCACAAAATCAAAGAATGTGCAGTAATGGTGTGGCTGATTTCCTTGGCACCCCACGAAACATGGATAGTCTTTGTGCGATCACTGAAATTTTAGTGATACCCACTGATGAACAATCAAACATGTGTAACCTAGCCCACACCCACTACCCGGGAACAGGCATCGCCAATGTGATTGTATGTTGCACTGCAGAAAAGGTTGTTTATTATGTACCTTGCTACCTTGCTCAACCTTGAATTTCATTAATTGGATGAAATTGGTCTGTCCACTTATTTAGATTTCTCAAGGAACTTATTCCAGCGAATTGGCATGCTCCATAAACACTTTATACTGATTTCTCCGAAAGCATGGATTTTGCTACCCCTGGCTTCCCTTCGCTTTAAAACCTGCAAATATTTGAATCAAGATTGAAAATTAGAAGTTTAGTAATTTTGATGGTTTCATTTCTTATTACAGGAATACATATATTCGACAGACTTCGAATCTCACAGTTTCTAACTTATCAAAGTATCTGAGGACATCAGTAACTTTTACGCTCTCTGCAATTCAAAATTCCAATAATTTTTTCTTGTGAGTTCCATGAGACAGAAGACCCATTATTTACCTATCAAATAGTAATTGTGACAGAATTGTATTCGATTTCTTATCAAAGGAAGACAAATTTAACAGACTTCACATCTAACAATTGAAAACAAAATTGAAGCGAAAGGCCCATACTTTGACTAATAATAATTGTGACATAATTTGTTAATTTCTCATCACTGGAAAACATATTTAACAGGCTTTAACTCTAATCATTTCAATATTCTCAGGTGAAACAAGACCTCTATATGGGCTTTCGATAATGTTGTGGAAGCAATTTTGAGATTGATATTTTGCCTCGCTTTCCCATGCATGCCAGCTAAGCTTATTTCATGCATGCTTAGCCAAGATGAGAAATACTTTATAATTATTGGCTCTCTCCCCAGTCATGAAAATGAATGATAATATAATCCTGGGGAAAAAAAAATCTTATTTCACCCCAAAAATGTCCTTTGACCAAATAACACAAAATGCACTGCTTAGAACCACCCTTGCATTTGTTTACACATTTATGTCACTGCAGCTAGCCACCTGATGAAAATCTATAATTATCACCTTATTGGCCGAAAGTGATCAGTACAGTTTTTGCATGTTTCCCGGCTGCTTCTGAACTAGCTTTGCTTGCATACAATGATTGAAAGAGAACAATTCTCAGAAATAATGTGATCTGAGTCATATTTGCTATTCCCATGAATTGTGAACATGGACGAAAATCAGCATTGCGCATCATCTTGCAATTCAGCATTTTCTAATCAAACTTGGGATTTGTGATGATCGAACAGTATTCACTGTTATAAAAACATCACTGGGATGCAAGAGAATGAGAGATTGATACAATCTCTGCATGAAGCTTCAAATCTACATCAGCTTCACAGCTGATGTGGGATTATATCACCTGAATAGCAGGCCGTAAGCCGGAGGCATGAAAACTGAATTAGGGAGCAGACTGCCCCAAACTCTGTTCCTTGCATGTCGCAAAAAGCCTTGTTGAATGCTATGCCACTATCCTAAAGAAGAAAAATATAGGAATTGCAACTGTCCCAGAGGCTTTTCCAGACTAGTAGTTGCTCCACAGCTGGTGCTACTTCCCCCATTCCTAAGCTTTTCCCTGAATACTCCCTTGGATATCAATCAATGAAAGATATATTGATGATGAAAATTATACATACTTTTTCTTTTGATACTTCTTAGAGGAAGAGCGCCACACATTCCTCCCATTTCAATCGATGGAGAATGGCTGGGAGATCTCATTTCTGTGGTGTTGACTGAGCTCAGATGTAGCATTATAATATCTCTGTCCTCGAATATCTAGTCTTTTGAACAACCCGGTTGCTTCTGGGTTTCTAGGTCGTTCTAGGAGCTGTGCTGTGGTTTTTCATTCATTCTAGTTATTTTATGATTTATTTTCATTTTAGTTACTTTGTAGGCATAGAGTAGTTATTTTCTATTCTATTTTTATAATTTTTCTATGCTGTGTTATTGGTGTGACTATATCTAAGTTTTTTTTACTATTACAAAATATCCTGCATGCTTTCGCTTTTTTTACTTTTTCATTTTTTGCTTGCAATGGATTCAACCCCCTATATAGCAAATTTATTGTGTGACTCTCCACTGATATTCAACATGACAACCACATGTCAAACTTAAAACAAAACAATATAATAGTGTATGAATAGTAAAATGTTGACTGCTAAAATATCTTTGCTAGCAGTCAATGGCTGTGTATTTTTCAAATTGTCTAACCAATCAGAATTGTGGTTGTCGTGTTGACATCCCCAGTGTGGTTTGCTCTTCCCCCTACTGTATGTGTGATTGAACATATTTGGCTTCAATAGCAATATAATAGCAATGCTCCTAAAAATTATACCTCAAATCTAGGGACACAGATTTTCATTTGAGAGGAGGGAAATATGCCAGTGGGAGTTGCTGTCGAGAACTGAGGATAGTCATTCATAGTCTGGAGAAAGAAACACCATATCCGTACGATTTTGGGTTCATGACTGGGAACTTGTACGGAATATGGGTGTGCTGTTTTTCTCTAGTGATAATATTGATTTGCTACCAGATTCGTTCAATGATGAGCAGAGTATGCCTAATATGTTCAATCACATGCTACACCCCTCCCAATATCTGAATCGATGGCATAACAGAATTAGGGCAGTTCCGTTGATGTTTTCACTTTTGTTTTGAATGATAAAACAACATTCTCTCCTCTGGGGATACAACATTTCGTCTCTGCATATCCAGCCTTCCTCAAGTGGATTGTTCTCTCTAAATGAAAATGGTTGGGAACTTTACAATTTTGGCAAGAGTTGCTGAGATAGTGCAATTTCAAAATTTGATGAGGGAGTGTTCAAATAATGAATACTGTTTGCTTCAATAGCAAATGTAAAAAAGATCAAAGTATTCTGTGTTCTACTGAGAGAGAACTTGAACTAAATGTCCTGAACCAAGGAATCATATAAAAAGGCAAATAATTTCAATTACATCTTTCGCCATTCTCTTGTTATGCCAATGATATCAGATCAGGTGTGAAGTGTGCGGCTTCCAAGCCGATGATTTGTATCTATCTTTCCACGGGAGGCCGTCACGGCCAATTCCCTGGATGTTGCTAACTTGAATGATTCCCCCCTTCTCTAGTGGAGAGTCCGGTGCCGGAAAAACTGAGAACACTAAAAAGGTCATCCAGTATTTTGCCAACATTGCTAGTACATCAGTAGGAAAGGCTGACACAAGCGAGTCCGGAAAGAAGGTATTGTAGAATGCGCCAAGGACGGGTGTCCTACTGTCAGTCTGGATTTACCACGCCACGCACCCCTTCTGTACCCCTTACTGCTACCAACGGCCCCCTCAGTAATGCATCCCTGCTCTTAGGATGTTATCTTACGGCTCATTGGCATTATCAATGTTGCATGGAGCCCTTGACAATAGCAATTGCTTCTTTGCTAATCCTTATATTGTAACCATTCAGTGGTCGTGAAAAAAGTGACCCAATCCATGTTCGCTGAAATTGCTTCTCTTTGTCTCCTAAATTGTACTTAATGTGCATGTTTCTTGTTTTTGTCCATATTGTGAAAACAACTTGTTATGTTCATATGAAGGGAATGTAGTACATGTTTGAGCTTCAGTTTACCCTCGATATGCTTCAAGCCCTATCTAATCATGCTTGTTAAGCTTTGGAAGTATGAAAAAAAAGATGGTACCAAAAGCAAGTGTTATATATATTTTCAAGTCAGCCTTTCAAACCTGTTCGTACAACATCCCATTTTGATGTGTGCGATTATTTCAATTTGACTATATGGGATGCATAATTCTAGATCAAATTGTTGATTGTAAGCCACACAGCGGAAAATGTTTTCCGTCGTCAGGAAAACCCAATACGCCTTGTGTCAAATTGTGGAAAGAACATCCCTCCTAGGTTCATATTTGAATTAAAATCAGATTTGCATGTAGCTGCCAAATGTAATTGAGCCCTACGAAAACTCTTGATTTGCCTCGTGTCACAAGTAAAAAATTTGCTTGCAGCCTAAAATGTGAGGCTTACGAAAATGAAATAATTGCTCTGTGTCGAAATGAGGTTCGTGCTCGGTTATAATGCACAATGTACCGAAGGCATAAAAAACTCCAGAAATTCCTAATGTGCTCTGTGTCAGGATGAGATTTGTTTGTAGATGGAAAAACATTTATTGTAAGAAAGGCCAGAAGCCTCGGAAAGTTTTAATTTGCTTCGTTTCAAGGCAGAACTTGCTTGTGCACATGGAAATGTAAAAGAAAGCATCAGCTTTAAAATGCTTCATTTCGCTTTGTTTCGAAATGAGACTAGCTTGTTGATGAGAATAAGTAGATGAAAGGCTATGCTTCAGAAAGAAACAATTTGCTTTGATCTTAACTTGCTTGTTGATAATAAAGATGCAAAATGTAATCAGTTTACCTTTGCTTTCGTCAAATCGGAAATGATGCCTCAGCTCCAGAGAATCTCTCTATTTGCTTTGTGTCTTGGCTATTATGCTGGGTATGACGATGACTTGGAGGTTTCTTTTACTGGCTGATTTAACACACATTTTAGCTTTAAAAAGCTTCCTGCCTAGAAACTTTAACTAGCTCGAGTAAGCTTCAAGCCTTTTATTCCAATATATTACTGACGAAAGGCAAACTGCTTTATATTTTATGAAAGCATGTGGCTGAATGAAATTGCCAGTTTCTGTTCCAACATTTCTTGTTGGAACTCCTCCATTTAGCTGGACAAATGTGGACTAATGTTACTGGAAATTCCTTACTAACAGCAAAGTGGTATTGCACCCATTTGCTGTACCCCAAATTGGCCATAGTGCATTACCCTGACATAAGAATACCCTAATCTACATGTCCTTTCTCATAGGAATATGGTTCTGGCTTGGTAGCATGTAGCTAAATGGAAACACTAATTGAACGACATGTTCTGAAATCTCAATACTTGTGTAACAACCGTATTACTGCCCACTCTCTGAGTTGTCAATAATGTCACAAAGTACCCACTACCCTCTGCCTCCTAACCAGCGTTACCAGAGTTAGCGTTTTGACACTAGATTTAGCGTTTTGGGGATTGTCTGGGGTTCTAGCAAAAGTTTGTTCAACATTGGCCAAAGTTAGCTGTTTTGCCTAATATCAATATTGTTTGCATTCCTTTCGGAATTTCGTGTACAAATTGGTGGGAAATTGTGGAATCCCGGCGAAATTGCAGTTCAGCAACCAACTGAACCTGTTTTCAGATACGTGAATATGGTGAATATTGAGATTCGGGAGTCAAAAGAGCGCTCGAGCAAATCTACCGTTTTTTTCGGCATGTGCTGCTGGTGACACTGCTCCTAATATCACTGTAGAAATCGTTTGGTCCCAATGTAATCGCTATTATTCAACATCAAGAAATAGACTTTAAAATGTGGGGCTACTCGTATTCTTTTCACCGAAAATCACTGATGGTGAAAATGCTTGAATCTATTTGCACTATATACTAATATACATTGCCATCAAGTTCAAATAACGAAAGCTTAAGCAAGATATGTCAACTTTTATATATATATAAAAGTGTAATCGGGTCCTAATTGAGATGGCAATATTTCTCAAAATGCCACTCCATCTTTATAAAAATGTTGTTTCGTCCTTTCATGGTATGGTATGTATGTCAGAAGTTCCTGAATACTGTCTTTCCTCCACACAAAACTCTGCCTTTTCTTATTCCTTGTCTAGGCCTTCCTTCTCTTTGAATGTTACCCCATATGCACCTCAGCCTCTCTCAAATAATATGCCCATCTAACACTTGTTCATAAAGTGGCCCATTGGACACAGCTTTGCCTAACTGCTCAACCATGCAGCAAACTTTGCATTTTTGACGAAGGCCGTGTAAATCCAGGCTGCGGTAGGACGGTTTTTATCCTTGGTGACGTTCTTTCATACATTAGGGCCGATTGGGCCCTTTCTTTTCAGTACAAACATCCCTTCCTTTTATGTTGGCCACATATATTATTTTTGATCACTGGCTAACTGGGAGGCAGGGCTGGCCTCGTTAAACTTGGCTACCCTATTAGATGGCTCGGTGATGTTGGAAAGTTCTGGTCATGTCTCACAATGGCACTGATTACGGCAACTGGTCGCGACACAAACCGTCTGGTTCAAATGTTCAATGATTCTTCATCACCATCTCTTCTTCAAATTTCCTTCCAAAAAACCCCGAGAGCATTTTTTGACAGAATTACCATGGTGTTTAAAATTTCCAATTCATCAGAATTTACTGAAGTGAACAGCAAAAAATGTGTTTCCCCTCAAAATGATAGTGCAAATCATTACCAAACAACTTTCCTTTTATTGTGTTCATAATTACTGGTACAGTAAAGAAGCATTGTGCCAAATGTACTAAGCGATTAGATTGCCCATTTGTGCCAAGAAAAATATTGGAAATCCTGGAAGCTCTTACTTTTTACACGGTTTGTTCGCACCAGCCTGCCATATCAGTGTCATCGCGGTCATTGATTCAGAAATATGGTTCCCCCCAATATTTCTCTATAAATTTGAAAACATACCATATTACGCTGTGATATGTTCAAATTATTTCCTCTCTGATGTGAACAATTCTTTGAGTAGAGTTCACATGGCTATTAGTTTCGTTTGTGTGGGTGCAGTGCTTTCATGGAGGGCACTACATTCATACATATAGGGGACTACATCAGGTTTCTGCTCATGCCCTAGTTATTTGGCAACAAGTTAGAAAAGTGTGAAATTGACAACTCAAAGTTCTGATAGAACAGTTGAGTAAAAAGAGAAAAAAGTTTTTAGTCAATAATGTTGATTTAATCTTGTTTAGAGAAACAGTTCGAATTATTATTTATGATATGTCAATTAGATGAATTTTGCTTTCTGTACACAATAAGAATTTTTTGATTAGTTTGATGGAAAACTGAGTTGCCTGTTTGTAGCACAAAGTGTTGTACAGCATGTACGTGCAGAAAAAAGATTGCAAAGGGGCAGAAAAAAGATTGCAAACGTGCAGAAAAAAGATTCACATTGTGGTGACTCTTCAATTGATAGAACCATTGTTGGAACAAAATTGAATTGTTTGTTTGATCAGTATGAAAATCAAGGAAGCAAGGGATTCCCTATTTGAAATATAATCACAGAAAATGTACAATTGATTTCAACATGTATGATATGTTGTATAAATTGGAACAAGAGATTGCAGGAACACACCTTGCAAGCAATCATGAAACAAATGTTCTGCATAAAATGTTGATCACTTTTGGAAAATGTATACCAACTGTTCGATTCTGAACTTTGATTGCCATTTCACATAACTGTGTG
>JAUOBX010507622.1:0-10145 GCA_032360705.1 Eupentacta quinquesemita
GTAAAAATTACAGTTTGTGGTATTTTTTGCAGTTTCCCTGTAAATAGGCTTACAGTTTCAATGTAGTTTGTAGAATTTTGGTAAACAAAAATACCTGTTAGTGTAAATCAATTTACAGGTATAAGTGAAAATAACATGCCAACTGTAAATTTCTACAGTTGCCCTGTAAATGGTTTTACAGTAAACTGTATCTGTAAATAGGAATACACTAAGGTGTAAAATTAATTTACAGGCGTCTGTAAAGTGTTTTACCTAATCCTGTAAAATTAACATGTGTACTGTTAATTTTACAGTTGTAGGATGTAATTCAATTTACAGGTTTAAGTCGGAATTTTAGCTGCCAGCCATTTCACCGTAAAATTTACGGGATTTTTTTACAGTGTATGTAATCCCTCGAAATAGCGTGAGCGTTGATACTTCCATCATTGCTTAGTGCCGATGTGCTTCGCCAGTAACTTACTTAATTACTAGATCGTTTGCAGTCGAGCTGTGGATCCTCCATTTGCTCCTGTCCTACAGCCAGCAATTTCCCTCGATTCCCTCAGTCCAGTGTCTCTCTCCAGGATGTCGAACATATAGGCCACGTTGCGGTCTGCCTTCGTTCCCTCGCGGCCATGTGTGATGAGTTGCGTAGTGATCATTTGACTACTTCGATGACTCAGCTAACCTGACTAATACAATAGGGTCCATGTACCCATTATGTACCCATACCAAGTATAAACTCCACATGTCCATGTTGGGTGTTTCATTACGTTTACGAAAGAAATGTCCATTTGAAAGATTTGTAAATAAAAGAAACCCTATACGCTGAAAACCATACGGTTCCAAAAGTCTATATCAGTAACCAATATAAAATATAAGGAATGGGAAAACATAACGATGAGAATACATAAGCATAGAACATTTACATTATATTGTGTCCTCGGAATAGTTTCAGGAGATATATTTTCGTGTCATACGTGCAGATGATATAGTACACTGTGTAGAAATTAGATCGAAATTCACCCGCTATAATACAAACAATACAATACAATACAATACAATATAATTTGATAATATAAGAGGTGAGAGGGGCACTTATAAATCTCGTTTTTATTCGAAGACCACCTAATCAAATGAGTCTTCTTCTCAATATGCTCACGAGAAGCATCTGGTGATAATGAATTGATGTTGATGTACGCAAATGATTATACATACACCTGAAATGCGAACATCCAACCATTGTTTTCATAATGTGCATAATAGTAATATAGACATTAACATATGTTATGAAGAAAATATATACAAAATATATACAAAGCAGCGTATAGCGACACATTTTCTGCCCGCCCTCTCCAGGGGTTTCAGGCTGTCCGTGCTTCGATAAAACAAAAGGAGGAACATATTCTCTGCATTACAAGTAAGCCAACTGGCAATAAACCATACGTGCAATTTCAAGTCATGTGATAGTGTCAACACCAGTGTGTGTTAGCAATAGGGGTCCAACAACGACACCGGTAGTGTCCGACACCAACACCCGACTCCGTTACGATAATCAGTAGGCCCACATCAAATGAGCATCGGGCTCCCTATATTCCCTTGCTTTACTGAACACCCATCGCTCCAGCTGTTCGATCAATCAGGCCAATGTTGTACACTAATTGAACCATGTTGAATTAGGATATGTATGCGTATATCATATATTTCCTCTCTGTCATTAGGTTTTATAATAGCTATGTTAAATTCAGAGAGTAGAGTATGCTACACTGTGACAATTATCATTTTTAACACTTCCCATCGAATTTGTCAATCAGCCTCGCAGTCATATGCTGTCCGCGGTGTATGCCGAGGTGGGGACTTCGTCTCATTGTTCGTTCATAGCATACCGTATCATCATTCTTCGGTACACCTATGCGAAACATATAACATAGCATCTCACAAACAGTACCGCATACTCTAAAAACAATCCAGTCAAATTGACTAGATTACATATCACAGGGGCCACGAATAGAATCTAGTCAAATGTTTGACTAGATTGGAGTCAATTTTAAAAGGGAACTTGTCAGCTTTGACAATTTGCTCTTCGAAATTGACCATAATCTAATAATTCAAAGCCTGATCATCCATTGATGTTTCGGGGAAGCAGGCAATGAAGATAAAGTACACCGCCTGAAGATACAACGTGGACTCGAATCCGTAACCTCTGGATAAGGAACACGAGGCTTCAGTCGACTAGGCTACCACGCCCTGAAAGAAAGAACTTCGATAGCTCCTCTCGTATCCAGTTGATTCACTACACTGATGCACGTGCCCAGTTCAATGAGCGTCGTGCGTGTTTGCGTAGGAAGTTATAACTGATAAATCACCATGTATCTGATATGTTTCACTAGTGTTTTAATTCCTGTGAATCGCCACCGTGGAATTTGAACCCCAGCAGTCGTAAAACTTCATGTAGGAACGGATTCCTGTCTGACTCAATGACCACTTCAACCCAGGCCATCCAATTCAGAAACTGACGATGCGACATTGGCACATACTCATCGCATGACTGTGAGACGGTCTAATACGTTAAAGTGACGTCACATGCGGGTGAAGGTCAAATTAATGTCACATAAAAACTGACAATTGGGACAGGTTCGACTATTTTTGTTGACTGTCGAGTTGACTGTCAAGGAGCTTTATCCTGACTTCACGACCACTTCAACCATGGTCATTCTATTAGGGGTCAGACGATGCGACATTAGCACCCACTCATCGAATGACTGTGAGGTGGTCTTCCGATTCGTCATAGTTACGTCATGTGCCGGTGAAGGTCGAATGATAGTTACAGAATAGCTAACAATAATTTGTGCCGACAAGTTCGACTAGGTTATCTAGAGTTGACTGTCATGGAGGCTGGAGCTATATCTAAATTGATTGATTACATTCTCCTGCATGTCAGTTTGCGCCAGCAGCCATTATATTGGAATACCCTAAAAAACAATGGTCCTGCGGATGTCTGACAATGAACTGTTTCTTAGTTGAGTGTGAAAATCGAAAGCCTTTTTGTGAATCTCTTCTTTTTTTTATCTATGTCTCAAAGATGATGCCCCGTTGGTCCATTGGCAACAGTGATCTGTCAACCGCTGTCAACCGCAACATGGAAACGGTTGTTCTCTTTTTGCGTTTTTTTTACGAATGATCTGCTCTACTGAATAACCACAGGACGTAACCCATTTGCCATTTTACTGATACTATTGTTCTGCCGATGGCTTTCAGCAATATGGTATGGAAAGTTGTATCAGTGAGTGGCTGATTAACAACCCGTTGACATTGAGTACGAGTGGGCCTAATGACAAAACCGATTACAAAGGGTTATCCGCCTCCTCACACACACTGGTAACGGTAAAAAGAGAAAACAAACGAAAGGCATAATGATCTCCCAATAAAAATCATTGTAAGTTCTTTTTTATCATATCAGATAGTTAAACTGTGAAACGAATACAATAACGTTCGCTCAGTTTACTTCGAAGTATGAGCGGATACATCATTTATTCATACATGGTGCACTAATTTGTTTCAGATTCCGCACAGCGTGGAGTTTCCAAGAAAAAGAATATTCTGATCGATTTTCACTGAGTGAGCTATGCCATTTTACGTGGCACCGTTGCCGGATCTTGGTCGTCCCCACACTTCCGTCAGTCTGCCGGTGAATTACCTTCTACAGAAAACTCGGCTAATTATGTTTGCAAAGTTCAAACGCAATATACCGCAGTTAGTTTGCAAACAGCGTCACAGTCCACATTTTCGGACATTTTCATTGTCCGTATATTTATTTTAGTCAGCAAAAGCCAAAAGCTATTCCCCGAACTGCCATATACTGCGATTGTTTTACAGAGATATGAGTCAACAAATCAGGCAGTAAGCCCTTGTAATTCACCGAGGTGACGAGGTTACTCTCAGTCCATAAGGTAGAAGACAGATCACTTGAAAGTACAGGAACTGAAGAATAATTGTTCTGGTCTGCTATTCCACACATTGCCATCACCCGCGATGATTTTAGTTTTACCGAGATATAAGTCAACAAATTTGGCAATGAGCTCTCGTAATTTACCGAGGTGACGAGGTGACTCGCGGTCCATGAAGTAGAAGATAAATTACTCTAAATCAGTGAACTATTCACCTTAGAGCACAGGAAGTATCATTGGCTGACCAACAGATCAATGATGAAGTGTTTATAGCTCTACGTCTTCAGAGTAACTAAATACTGAATATCAATCAGAAAAGCAGTCGTGCCAGAAGCACGAATGTATGAAAGCATTTCTAAACGTTAGAATGAGATGGGTTTAGGCTGAACAAAAATGGAAATTAGGTGGACAAAATTCCTTAGTCACACCAATAGAAAAAATGATTCGGATACAATCGTAGTAACAGGTGGCATAATTGAAATATATGACCATGATAACAGAAACTACTCTCTGGGTTCCTGTCACTACTACTACTACTACTACTACTACTACTACTACTACTACTACTATTACTACTACTATTACTATTACTATTACTATTACTATTACTATTACTATTACTACTACTACTACTACTTCGGCAAAGCTTCGTTTCTTCTTCACGTTCAAAACACCCTGGACATTTTGACAGCAGAAGCAAGCGCCATCCTGACGCGAGAGAGGGTGGAAGTCAAGATAACACTTCCTGGTGATTGTTTGACCATTCCTGGTGTCATTTTTCCAGAATGTTTTTAGAGTATGACTGACAAACGAGTAGACATTCCAAGCTCAAAACATTAGTTAAATGAATTGTGAATCTGAGGTACGTCCTCGCCTCGACGGTGCTAACACGTATTCTCTTTCCATTGGGGAAAAAACAAATGCGATTTAATTGTCTTGTTTTGAACATATTGAGCAATTGCAAGACATATTTAAAACACATCAGTTGATCAACCACACATGAAAATAGGTGGAAATGAAACCAATCCTTAGAGTAATGGCAATGCATTCGATATTCGTTACATATTATAACAGTGTTTCATATCCCACAACGGGATTATTGTTATCAACATTCCCAACACTCAAAGAGTATTCTCAAATGAGATTCCGTCGATTTTGAATGAGGACACCTCATGAGCATTTGATTCTTATCTTAACGAGACCATCTAAGCTGGTTTCAATATATACCTTACAACATACTTTGGCCGTGCTTAAAAAGGGATGTTCATCATACAAATTATTTGCATTCATTACCATTGTCATCGTGTCGTTACATTTTTTATTTTAAATGCTTATTCTAATCTACTAGACTAGTAATTTAGAGGTTGCGGGTTTCTCCCTAGGTTGGAAGGATCACATCGACGTGCACGGCAGCACGAGTAATTGGGCGAGTCTGCTCCGGCGCGAACTCTGGCAATACCATCATATAAGTTGGTTCTATCTGCTTATGTGACCCAGATCGATCAGCTGTTATGAATAGCTAGTGTGACCAATGGAGTTGGGAAGTACTGTCTCAGCAGCAATGGCTCGTCGTCTGGTCATTCTGGAAGCAGGTCGGATATGAACAATATGTCGGGACCCAGCACCAACGCGCAATATCCGGAGCGTATGCTCCCAACCTTTTTGTTCATGCCCAGACGATTGTGTTAGTGCAAGTAGTGACGAGGGCTGTCAAGTGAGGCTCTTCACATGTACATCACGATAGCTCCATAACGCTAACATAACAGGGTAGGTATCTACAAGATGAAAGAAGTCGCCTGGGTATGTTTCATGTTATGCAGCTATACCCATTGAAATTAAAATGTCGTCGTCTTTCACCAGGAACAATTTCACACAATACTAACATGATTTCACCTCATCACGAATATACTGGTTGTCGTAGGGGTAATGAATAAAACAGATAGGCATCGGTTCAACTGAATAAAAAAAAGGTTGATATTGAAAATGGGCCTAGATTCCGGATCTTTACTCGATGCAAATCTTGGAAAATCCCACAATTATTTTGATCAACTGTTATAATGATAATTCAACAAAGCAAACTGTTCCACACAGGAACGCTAAATAGTGAATGAACTGAATGAACACAGGCTCAAATTGGGAATCTTCCTAATACGACATGCAGTTTCGAGCAACTAACAGCGTGCTGAATTTCTATCTTGTGATTTACTCGCAGTGCAAGGCTGGCTGATGTTTAGGATGGCTATCTATTTGATGGAATTACCCCAGTTTGGTGAGGCTTATATTCAGACCTGTCAGCGGCGATACGAAAACGGACGACTCAGTATTATTTTTTTTCATCCTAAAAGAACTATATGATTCTCGTAGAATATGCTAGATATCCATATTACGACGATTCCAATTGTGAAATTGTAGTTATATACTGAACAGAGAAACCTCATCCTGAGCCTGAACCTATTCCATCGAAGAACATGGGGTTCACTGGTCGTATGTCGGATAGGGACGTAAAATGGCAGTCCCGGGAGCAGGTTGGGATTGCTTGATGTACACCCCTGCCTCGATAACACCTGAGTACTAGTCGAAGAGAGAAGGTGAGTTGTTGCCGGTTCTCGTCCACGATCAATACGACCCGGGTTCCTCGATGAGCCTCCAGTGGCCTCCTGAACTTGTATCGATCAAATCGAGAGAGCAACTCTCGTTCCCCGTTAGCAATGCGTCGATCATCTTGTAGCTTGCACATACAGTGTTTCTCCTAACTATATCTCTTCGAATCAGATGAACAGATGTGAACTGAATGGCCACGGACCCATTTCAATTGTGTAATTTTCGATAATGCCACTGAACAGACCAACTTCATCTTGAGCTCAACCCTATTCGATAATGGCCACGGTTCGTACCCCGTGAGCATTTGATCGTCCAACATTTGTAGTCTGTCAAAACAGTTTTTCTTCCAGCCATCCTCTCAAATCCGATGAAGGGTAGTGAAGGAAATTCACGATCGACCACAGGCTTAAATGGGATCCTTTCTATTACGTGCAGGGCTGGCTGTTATTCAAGATGACTATCTATTCCATGAAGTCATCCCAGTTCAGTTATGTAGCCGACGTGGACGGTTGCTCAAATGCAATTGGCAGAGCCGGCCGCTCGGACAGATGACCTAAACCATGTACAGATACCGATCTCGGTTTCGACCTCATTGGGCTGATCTTCCCATCAAAATCACGATCCCATTTCGTATGTGGATGGCTTCTTGTGGTTACTTCGATGATCAATATCCTGTTGCCCCAAGGAAATTTTCCACCCGCACATGTAATGGATAGCTCATATTGACAATCTGCCTTCATACGGAGTCATAAGTCTGCGAAACTTGCCGCACTGCTGTCTATTCTTCATGAAGAAACAAAGGTGGGAACATATATATATATCACTGTCGTAAATATAAGTACAAACGCATTCCTTGTTGAAAATCAGAGAGTGTTGGAACGGAATATTCACATCTCAGGAAGAATAATACTTTAAGTGTTCCGTTGGGGTAGACTAGCTACAGGAAAAGTATTTCAGAGGGGCGTGACCTTATAGAAATGTGTCGGAATGTGTCGTTCTTGCAACTAAGCTTAGGCTAAGGAAATGTGTTTTCCGATCTAGCAGATGAGCATGTACGAATTGGCTTGTGGGACGGAAACTACGCTCGATCAGCTTTCAACCATCGAATTCATATTGCTGTAATAACTTTTTTAACGTTTTAAATTATGAGGAAAAAAAACTTTTAATCATTGGCGTTCTAAGGATCATATAGCAATAACTCGAAGTAGCACAACGCCATCTGAACCATGGGAGAACGCAATGTAGTTACAAGATATTGATCAATCCGTCGATAAATGGATGCTAAATCTTTATACCATTTCATAGCTCTTATGGTGACACAAATTACTGATGTTCGACATTCATTGAACTCTACCTTCACAACACTCAATCCGATTATTGCCGTCAAGATTGCTGAGAGCACGGAAAAGTTCTTCAATTTATCTTGTTGATATTCTATCAGTACATTTTGTTGAGTCAATATAGCACCTTTATTGAAGCGGTGCCATCCTTGGGTTCGAATTCCACACCATTTACGAGGCCATAGTCTCCTAAATAAACTCATTCACTGCAGACTAATGACTTCTGTGCGTAAACCTGTATAGCGTCATCGTAAATTCGTCACTTAGGCCTTCCCATTCACTCATCTCATTAATCGTTCGCTGAACGGGTTGGGCGGTTGCTACTGTGAAACAGCCATTACACGATGATTGATTTACATGAAGATCACCTAAGTTGAGGAAGAATCTTTCAAACGATAGGAATCGGGCACATGTTTTCAAACATATGATCACTTATCTAATTACACCGTCAATCGATAGCAATACCCATGAGGAGAGGTCATGCTATAGCGATAAAAGAAAGCGCTTGTATGTAAATCGGATGATCTCAGTCGGTAGAGCGTGTAACTGGTGATCAGAAGGTTGCGAGGTTGAATCCCAGCCTTTGGCTTTTCTTGTGCTTTTCTCTTCGTTGCCTCGTCCCAACGAGCTGCTTGGGCGTTGTTAGGAACCTCGTGAGGTAATAAACCTTTGAGGTCGCTTAATCCAGCTCTGCGTATTTGATTTGAACTTCAATATTATCTTGCAGCCTCTACATACGTGGGCGTATTGCAGTTGGCGCCAATATGATTGAGTTTACCCAATACGTGGGTGCAAGTCGTTCCATTCACTGATAAACACGTATAGGAAGTGATGCACACAAGCGCACAGATACACTACAAGTGGCTCTTTTGCCTGAGGTTAATAATTCAGCACGTACGAATGAAGACTCGATTTCCATTGATTATTTTGTAGGCTCATATTTCAATTAAATAAAAATTTCCGTACAATGGAACTAATTCGTGTATTGGACTTTCTCAAATAAGTTAAGAGTTCATCACAATTGTAGCGTACATATTCTGACATATCAAAAGTGATGACCACGCCAAGATGTAACTGATTCAGTTTATGATTAGTAATACACCTATCCTGAATCCATGAAACTAATGAACCTAATCATAGAGCCGCTGGAGAAACTCAATTCGATGCACTGGTTATCCCGTACTCTTCATCGTTATCGTCATCGTCAGTTTATGCCGCGTAGTATTATTTGTTCTCACCTATAAAATCAGTCTGTCAGTATAAGACAGGAAACATTATCCATTCACCCACTTACTTACTAGGTCGGCCACAGTCGAGCTCTAGCAGGGATTTTCAAATCACTCTGGTCCGCCATACAGCCAGCGATCTCTGTCCCTCTGCAGTTTCCATTTGCACTATACGCATAAACTATCTGGAGTAACCGTTACTGTGTTATTAAGTGAACTGATGTAGGTCCGATCCTCTCTTTATAGTTAGTGTTACTCATACTGCTCAACTCCAGTGATTGATTGTGCTTGATTATTGCATTTCGTTGATTGATTGCGAGTAGTAATATAGTGGAGCTGCGTTGATTATGTGAGCGATAAGTAGGTAACGGTGTAACTGATACAAGTATATGACCTGCACCGCTTCAGTTAGGTACTGCCTGAATTGATGAAGCTACTCCACCCAGCCTGTGAAGCATCGACAGATTACGTTGAATCATAGGCACATTCCTATTTCAGTCGGTATCCAGTAGTTCAATAGCCAAACTTTGAATGAAGTGCGAGAGGAAGGGCGAGATGCATCTTTGAATGAAGTGCGAGCCAAACTTTGAATGAAGTGCAAGAAGAAAGGCGAGATGCATCTTCGAGAGCTTTTTCTGTTCTCGTTTGACTCGTCTATATTATACTGCACCTTATCCGGAATTTTGGGAATTGGGGGGAACAATTCGCATATTGGAGTTTGTGTTATACCTATTCCCTCTTTCAAATTGCAGACTTGCCACAGAGACATTACCTCATTCCGTGTCCAGGTGAAGGTTCACTTCGGATAAAAGTGCAGTATCAATATCTTTACAATTGTATATAGGCAGATGGGCCCAGTCGATTCTCTTCTCAGAATTGCTCTACAAATACTATTGAGAGAATCTGTCCCTTATCAAAGGTTAATGGAAGTGCTGAACACGACTGTAATTTTTTTATTCCCTTCGACTGGTATAGCAAAGGCCAGGTGAAGGGTTAATTCATTGCTTCGAAACCTGCATAGATGAAAAGAGCATATTTCAATACCCCTAAAT
>JAUOBX010507733.1:0-10144 GCA_032360705.1 Eupentacta quinquesemita
GGTATTACTCGAATAGTGAAGTATTACTGAAACTCCCATACACTTGGTTGAAAACTGTATAATCATAACTGACGATTTGCCATGAACCGTTGGGTGTCTTCCATAATCAGAAGCTTTAGAGAAGAATTGTAATGTAGTGTCAATTGGGGGTAATGCCAGCAGCTGAAAATTGACTGATCAAAGATGCCTGACAATTCAGTTCATATCCAAAAACAAACGTGAAGGAACTCTCTTCACGTTGTTGAATGTAAGGGTCTTGCCACGATCCAATTACTGTTACTCGGGGCACTGTGGATTTACTCATTGAGATCGTAACGATATTGGGAGTAATACGAACCTCGCACCTTCAGTCCCGCAGTTCGGTGCATTTATCTGTACTATCTACAATACTTGAGTGCCGCTGGAGGCAAGTGCAAAAGCGAACTACCGTTATCTACCGTATTGTGTGAAATTGAAGAAACGAAAGATAACGAAATTGTATCTTATGAATAAATTAATGAATAAAAATATACCCAAATCGGAGGAGGTGTCTATCAAGCCGAATATTCTGAGATGGGTGTGTTTTCTCCATTTCTGAACTGTAGCTGTTCTGTGTATTACGAAATCATCATGGATAAGCGATATATTATGTATGAAATTATATGCAGAGGGTCAGATCAAAGGGCCGGATGAATGTTAAGACCAATAGGTATGCCTACTTGCGTCACAACGATGGCTCGCAAACCATTCCATATGACTGTATCAAACTATTAGGGTACATATAGCTGAGACTCTTAGTTCAAATCAACACATCCTTGTAAAGGCACGATCTGCCGCATTTTCTCCGTTTAATCTCAGGAAGATTCGTCATTATCTTGACAGTGCTACTTGCCTCAATGTTGCGACTGCTACGATTTTCTCACACATGGATTATTGCAATGGTCGCTTTGTTAGTCTTCCTGATTCGACTATGCATCCACTGCAAAACCTGACAGCAAAGGTTGTGCTTGGTGGGTCGATGTATGATAGTGCCAAAGACGCCTTACGCGAACTGCATATATTGCCTGTCAGAATTCATGCCGAATACAAGATTTTGCTGCTTGTGTTCAAATGCCTAAGTCCTCATTTACCTCCAGCCTACTTGGCTGTGGAACTTTTTTCATAGCTCAACGTATCAGTAGCCTACCGCAAACCTCTCGTATGGGAAAGTAATTAAGGTTGCGTGACTCCGCCAAGTTACGTTTGAAAGGGAAGTTCACTTGTTCACTTATCGCAGTTTGGGCTAATGGTAGGTTAGACCTACATGAACATTTAATGATAAGAGCACATTTGATAATATAGAAGATCGTCAACTCTCTACAGTCGACATTTGCATGCACATTATCAACAAATAAAATGAGTTATATGACCTCCAAAAGCAAGAGGTGCCTTCACTATTATATTCCTTTTCTCGCTTGTATGTCGACCTCAACGAGCGACCTTCCTAATTTTGTTTAGTAGTTATTAGTAAACTGTCCTTAATACAATGACAATCGGAGTGAGCTATCATGAAATTTTGCCAATAATAAATGCATTTATTCGATTGCTTAATCAGGCATGATTTTTGGCGATAATGTATTCCTTCCATATGTCAATTTCTAATCAGGTGTAAAATACCATTGTTACTTACACTTTTGGTAGTGTTACAACAAGCAGAGATAGGCAAATTAGGCAGCAGACTTTCAATTGCTATTGTACGATAACGTGAAGTTATGAATATATATATATATCATGATATATGTCATGATGAAAGTAATGCTGTTCGGTCTTAGGTTGTTCAGGTTGTATAGGTGATTACATCTCAGGAGCATGGAAAGAATGTTGGAAGGTCATTTGTTACAGACCTAATTAGGACATTCATTATTCATTAAGTTATTCGGCATATAATAGGCTAACGTGCTGCACAGCATATGCAGAGTTTGTTTGTCATCTCCTAAACCGTATACACCTAGATTCGGTCAGATTTCATTTGAAAAGGAAGAGACACTAATAATATTCGATGTTCTTCAATTCTGGGGGAGCCCCAGTGAAATAATGTTTCCGTAATTCTTGTTGTTCACGTTCGAGGTTCACATGGAATGCATGGTATTTGGAAAGACTATGAATCAACTCTCTCATTGGATCAGTTCCAAGCTGCTGAGTGAATGAGGTTCATGTGCGTTGCATGATCAGGTAAACAAACTGGTTTGAGTAGCACAAGTAATATATATAATTATAACAAAGACAAAATCCGAAAATCAGTATCATTCGTCTTTTGTGATACAGGGTCGAAATGTATGACTTCATGCGAGTAATAACCTCAGCAACACCGTGACGAATAATCTGAAATTGGGGTAGAAGATTTGCCGAGATATCCAAGTGCCAACAAATTTACCGGCAGGAAGCGATTAGCAACAGTTTCATCCCTCGCAATGAGAGACTAAACATTGTGCTCTTACACCACAAGTGATTCATACATGCTCTCAGAGACTTGCTTCTCTATCCATCCATCCATCCATTCAGCCATCCATGTATACGTTTAAGATGTAAACCGTAGGAATCAATCAATACTCTCTATCTATTGACAAGTTTATTGATATATGTAAAGCAATGTTCAAAAATAATTTGAGAAGCACATGCGATTTATTGGCAGAAAACGAATTAAATTCATCGTAAATTGTTACTACAATAGAATGCCATTTGTTTTCAAAGGCCACCATTCCTTAGAAAGTATGAGTAAGCTACAGTTATACTTGAGAACTGTTAAATGTACATATATCTTATATAGGCATCCTGAATAATTACAATTTAGGAAGTTCCTATTTTACTTTTGTATTTGAAAATTGCAGGACTTGGTCTTGGGCCTGATACCCTGATCCGTCTAGTGTGTAAAGCTCGCGGAGGAGGATGGTCTCGGTCGCCCCCCCCCCCCCCCTGATCTCGACTCCATCACTGCTATTTTGTGAGTGTACTTTTATCGCTTGGTAACGTGAAAATAGGTTTCGTGGTACTGCAAGTGTTTTATGTAGCAGTTTCATTGATATAGCTGGTTCTCCGGGTAGAAATTTGACCTTCGTTTACTTGAATATTGAGCCTGCCAGATCCTGTATCTGGTAAGCCCCTCTATGTTTGCTACTCGACATAGTGGAGGATACACGAAAGATAATTTTTCCAACGCCTGATCCGTTCGCGAAATGATTTCTCTCGACAAAACAACTTATAGTTTCCCCACTTTTTCATCATGGTTAGTATGAGTGATTTGACAGAGTTAAAGTTCCTTTAAGCATTATGAATTGAACTATAATTTATCCATAACTCCACAGACATAACCTAACTCCAGAAATCTCACAGCATGAGGCCTATGTATTTTTATTCATATTTATTCATTAGCTTTGGCACTTTGTCGTAAGCATACCCTGTTCAATTATTCCCTGGCCTCCCAGTCCATTTTGGTGGCCACCAGTCTGATAACCTCCCTTGATAACTAATGATGTTTCATGCCATTTCATGACAGACGCATTCACAAATGGATCCACATGAAGTGAAAGGAAACGACAATTGGTCATTTCGTGATCAACGACACCGAGCTAAACTAACATAGAGATTATGTTGTAATAGAGCATAGCATAATTTAATCGATATATTAGGTTTGAAATTAAACTATTCTCCATCTTATTAGGGGGGGTCTAACAAGTTACATGTATACGTATATACCAGAGCAGTATTTGAGAACGATCCTTACTTGCACATTTGTATTAACTAGACTCGTTGAACCCTGCTGCCGAGACCAGCTAGGGTTCCACAGGGGGGATGGAGGGCGCTCTCTCCACCCCACCCCTCCCTATTGGTTTCGAGTCGAAAGAATAACATTGACAGAACAATTTTTTATGCAGATATTTCCGTAGAGGGTGGGGTGAGGTGTCAAAAAATATCACCTAACTATAAAATGTATATAGGTTGTTTCCAGGGTTTTATTCCATAATCGGCAACTCAAACTGTTGCTCACAGCGGTACGCGTAGCGTTCTATTTCTTCAATTCTGGGCTGCATTCCAGGAAAAATTAATTTAGGTTGTGAGCCATTATTCCATGACTGATATTCATCATGCAGCTGCGGCGCCCGCGAACTACGGTGTGGCACTACTTCAGGCTACTACATTATTCAGCCGAGCCCACCTCTCGTTATAGCGCAGCATTTTATATGGATAATCTGTAAACGTGATGTGCAAGAGCGGCGATTTTATCGGCCAAATATTGGAGGGGGAGCGGCATGGACTATATATGGACAAAAAGTTACTGTGTGTATAATCGAAGGTCAATGGTCAATATTATACTACTCAAAGGAAAGGAGAAAGAAAAAAGGGAACGTCTAGCTACTTGGAAGAGGCGAGGGCATCACATCGCTATTCCGGCCAATACATACAATTAATATAACCTTACGATTGCGGGCTTCCTGTTGTCTAGTATCATATTCCATTATCCTTTCATTCCTGTGTCTTATAAGCTCCTACAATCCTGGACAAAATAGATAGGACAAAATTGCGACTGGACAGTGATGTCGAACAATTGGAACGGTTGCCCGCTCCCCCTCTCCCCCTTTCAATGTTGCTTCCACATGATGCGAGATATCCCAACATTGAAAAAGGAGTGTCAGGGGAGAGATTGTGTCCCGTCTAATTTTGTCCAGGATTGTAGCTCCATTCCCGATGTTCAGGCTACACTTGATGTTACGCTTTTCCTTCACTATATAATTAGGTCATCAATACGGGAGTTTTTTATAGGCCTATCATTTTTGCGCGATACGAGCGCAGGCTTTTCCTTTCTGTTGGAGATCAGTCAACTTTTCCTGAAACATCACATCACATCACTCATATCCATAGGTTTTCCATGAGTTCAATCAATACGTGGGTTTTCAATTCAAAAGTAGCGCGCACGCTTCTCTCCCGAGTGTTGCACATCAGTCCAATTCTCCAGAGTCATAAAACTGAAGCCTCATAGGCTACTCATATGTTTTGTCATGGATTCTATCAATACGTGGGATTCCAAAGCAAAATTTGCTCGCGCTACGCGCGCAGGCTCCTCCCCCGTGTGTCGAAAATCAGTCCCATTCTCTAGACTCATAAATATGAAGCTTCATACTCATATGTTTTCCATAAATTCAATCAATACGTGTGTTTTCAATGCAAAATGTTCGCGCGCTACGCGCGCAGACTTCTCTCCCGCGTTTGAGAACCAGTCAGATCCAAGACTCATCAAAAATAAAGACTCATACCCAGATGTTTTTCCATGAATTCGCGCATCTGGATAGTTTAAATTAGGCATCATATGAGTGCTATTTCCGGCGTTCTTGGGTAGGACTATATTATAGGTTCGGATGTTCACGGTACGCTCCGCGACAACTAATAGTGGCATATATGAATTGAGATGATGTCATGAATTTCAATTTTCTTTGAAAATCGCCAGATAAATTATGGGACTTGTTGTCATAGATGACTGCCCAAAGCTGTCGAGTGTGGCACCATTAATTTATATCTTAGCAATATCAATGACACGAAAAATCCCAGACCTTGGACCGCTTCCCCATATCACACTACCGAGACAATATCGACAAGTCCAATTTCGCCCACCTATCCTGAAACCCTGGCGCCGCCCCATCCACTGAAATAGCTATTCATCTTCTTGCCTGGTATAGCCTTGTAGCGTCGCTCTTTTTTGTATTTATGTGTGTTGCTTTGAATATAGTAGGCTATGAAGCGCTCAGAGATGACCACATACTATGTAAGTTACATTTACCTTTTCTATTGATCCATACACTATGTGTGTTTTTGTGAATCTGTACAACTACATCTATACCTACACGTTCGGACGAAGTTCACTGATTCAGGAATTGCTACTTTTAGTACGCTGAGTTTTTCGAAACGTAGATATAAATTTAATTAACGAACTAAATTATTCAGGGCTCCTTCCGTTCCGTTGTGAGTGCCGTGCGCTTCTCTTATTACCATATACTCGGGGCATAGTGGGTTTAATCAAGATCGTAACGACAGTAATGACAGTTGACAGTAAAACCATCATCTGCTTTCGAGTGCCCCCGTTAAATTAGCAACGTATGTCCGCACTCTATAAAGTATTGGAGTGTCGCTGGAGGCAGATGCAATGCGGATTAGCGCTTATGCACCTCATCATAGCAGGAAATGGAAACAATACGAATTATTTAGACGGATCTGTATCCACTTTTTAAACATTTTTCGACTTAACACCATTGACTAGATTATTCAGAAATGGAATAACAATATATTATTCTATAAGCAGTAATAAAGTGTTGATATAGATTCATAACTTATAGTCACTTGAAAATATTGTTATAATAGAGCGAAGTTCAGTTGAACTGGTCTTAAACTAGACCATTCTTAGGTTTTTGCGTTTGGATGTGGTAGTAGACTGCATGTGTTTATAGCCGAGTCAGAATAATCCAGGACGAAGCGTACTAAAATGCAATTACAATTTTCCTATTCGCTGACTCTGACGCTAGTCCCCACACTAACTCCAATAAAGAATAACTAGTACCAGGATTAAGAGATCGTTTTATTCGTTGTCATAAAGGTAATTATATGACATGTAAGAGAGCTGGATGAGGTGATTCTCATAGTGATATTACTTCAAACCATGATAAGAAAGTTATCGCCCTTTTAATGCGAAGTGCACGAATCGATGGACCACCATGCTACCATAAAAAACGAGACGCTAATCATAAAGAATTCGTATCCAGTTCGCACCCTCTAAATTATTCATGCAGTTAAGTGTCGAATTAGAATGAGAGCGAAAATTTAATCACAGAAAGAAACTCTTCACATTTCCCCCCCATAGCCTGTTGAATGTGAGTGTCTGGTCAGGATCTTTTTACCGTAACCTTGGGCAATGTGGGTTCTCTCGAATGACCTGGGAATTCAGTATAGGATCATACGGAGATTGGCTATAATGCGATCGCCCAGAATCTAAGTACCGCGGTTCAGTTTCCCGCACTTGTTTGCACATCGACAGAACTCGAGTGTCGCTAGAGGCTGCAACATCGAGAAAACAGCGTCGTATCGACGTAATGAAAATTTCTAACAAAATAGTTCTGATAGACGAATAAACGAGAAGAAGGAAGAACGTAGGTCCCTGCGATCGAATCGTGTCGGGTGTAAACCTGTTACAGAGGCTCCACGAAGACACGAACTAAGCCACTGGCATATGAGGTAGGGTGGCCGACTCCTTTCCTCGCCACCTCCTTTTCCCCAGTGAAAGAACCAGGTTCCCATTCACTGCTGGGTTGACAGAAGGAGGGCTTCAGATTAACGGCCGAACAGTACCACAATATACGTGATTATACAATTGACATCTTATTGGTCAATTTGTCACGCATTATCAAATGAAACACACTTGTGCTCGATCGTGAATAAAAAAATAGTGCGGGCTCTCGAGCAACAGAGTGGTAAAAATATTCAGACGGAAATATCTTCCTTTGTTGAAACGGTCAACCAGGAAGACTATAATCAATGCCTAAGGTGTGTGTTACTCTGACATATATTGCCATGTTACTGCCGGGATTCTGCATGCTCTGGCATATGCCGTACAACGGAATAGTGTATACACACATTCCACCGTAACTCAATTACAAATAGCTTGTCGAGTTTTGTTCTTGCAGTTCATAATATTCCTTTTGTTGAAAGAATTAACCTGGGGTGAACTAAAATATATATATATATTGTGCGATTGCATCAGCCTATGTCTTGCCAAACTTGTCTGATTCAGGCTGCGTGACAATTCGATACACAACGAATAGTAAACCTAGTCTTTAAAATGTCCTTCTCCCTGGTAAATGCAAGTGTCTTGCCAACTGTACCTCGGGGCGCCATGTATTTACATGTAGTTGTATTTATACTAATAATTGATATCGTGATGATGTTGGCAGTATTATCAGATAACTTCAGGTACCATCAGGATGTGGACAGATGATGGATTTACCTTAGCAAGTGAACGAACACACGATAATGCCAACAGTTCTATGAAGACTATGGCGACACAACAGCAGCAGCATTGGCAGTGAATACGGTTTATATTCATTCGCCCATAATTGGCAGGAATTCGTTCAATTAGAACTTGCTTCCATACATATTGTTTAATGCATTTCATAATCGACAGCGATACAAAAAAAAAGTCATGTGCTTTCAATTTGGGATGTCGCATACCATATACATGTTTGGTTTGTATAACTTCATATATAAACGACAAGACATTTACACGTACTGCCGGCAACAGTGAATGTCTAGCTAACGTTGACTGATCATAGGTGTCTGACAATTCGGTATATATCCAACCCGAAACGTAAATACTAAATTTTATCAAAGAAAATAATCATTAAAACTTCCTTCGCTGTGCTGAAAGTAAGTGTCTTGGCACGATCTCATTACTGCATCTCGCAGCACTGTGAATTTACTTGAGGTACTTGAATAAAGCCTACTACTCTTTGAGATCGTAACGATATTGGTAGTGATAAGTTTATCCGGTTCTTAGAGCCTCAGATACGATTGGTGCAATGAAAACATTGAAAAGTGGCTTAGACGTGAACGACGTTTTACTGAATATATAAATATGGTTTCTGGTAATACATTTCATATAAGTTGTGCATTCATGCAATAAACCTTTAGTATTCATAAATACATTGATGAATGAAGACCTCCGTAATAACCGGTTGTCATGTATAAATTAGAACTGATCTAATACTACCCAGTGTAGTAGAGGCAAATGAGTGTGATTTCGACCTTCGAAATGTTTTGATGACAACTTTAGAGTTGTCATACAACTGTCAAGTATTAGCCCATAGATTTAAACATGATATAATATTTTTAAAAAAGGCAAATACTGAACGCTCCTCGAATGCAAGTAGCACTTGGTGGCTGTGGTACAGTTCAGTAGTTAACGGAGAACATTTTCAACTACATGACAAGCGGAATGAATTATTTAGTAATTATTCCAATGATACATGTGTTCGTTCATCTGCTTAGATAAGCGTGATAATTTGCGATTATTCATTATACTTCCCTTTCTAATCAGGTGTCGAATATTAATGTTAACAATTTTAATAACAAGACAAGGGGGTATGGGGTTTATGGAGAAACTAGACATCAGTCATTCTAATCGTAAGTGAAGTGTTCATGATGGAGGCAATGCATTCGGTTTTGGTTGTTTAGAAAATAACTGAAGAAAATAACTAGAGAAAAGAATTTAAATACTCGAAACATTCAAATTTAGGCCTGTGTGGTTTTCGGGCTTCATTCGAAGTGATCATCATCGGCGTTCTGAGTGTAATGAATTTGAACACATAGCGTTTCGAACTCGGACTCCGATCGCTGGGGTTCACACTTGGATCGCTATGCGTCAAAAAAACGTATCCATTGTCCAAAACCCCGTTCGAACGCTCTGACGCGTCCCATTTGTTATATTCCCAATAGAGCGAATGCGCTTGGTTTGTTATTGTTGGTCACGTGACCTGAATTGGGTGGCAACGGTTGTTTACAACAGCAGCGAATGCAGCTCGTACGCGGTGTGCACGTAGCCGTGCAAACCGTGGGAAAAGTTAACAATAATTCCCATATCCCATGCCATGGTCGGTCATACGTTCGTGACAAGGCACGTACGGTCAAAAAATATATGTTTGTTGTTGGCAAGATCATTACGGATTTTATGTCGGCCCCTAGATTTTAAGAAATGATAACGATCCAAAACACATCCATGGGAGTTTTAACGCAACTTAACAGACACATGACAAAACGTTATACGTACACAAATACGTGGGTGTGCAGTTAGACGGTAACTTGAGCAAATTGTTCGAAGCTTTTCATTTGATTTGAAAATGGTAATACTCAGTAAAGATGGTATAAAAATGCTGACAAGTTGTGAAAGACTAATTCTGAACTATATCATGCGCACAATTGGCTGAAGTTGCCACGATGATTCAACCAAAAAACCTACCAGATTAACGTTAGTCCTAAATTATGCATAGCCTACCGAGGCCTAACGATAAATTATAGGCAAAGCCAAGACTGCAAGAGCTATGCGGCTAGTTTAACGTTACATCATCAGGCTAAATCAGTTTATAACATTACA
>JAUOBX010507844.1:0-10144 GCA_032360705.1 Eupentacta quinquesemita
GATATCGTCACATTTTTCAATATTGTATTATATGTATACATGTTTTAGATTATGTTTTATGTACTGTCGGCGGAAAAAAAATCCGTTTGGTTTGAAATGGACAATAAATGCTATCTATCTATCTATCTATCTATCTATCTATCTATTTATTAAAAGAACATCGATCATCCAACCTTGACACACTCACTTGTTAATATTGAAAACAGAACTGGTGGCAGAACATATCCTTGTGGGACACCAGTGCTAACGACACGGGTATCCGACATAGTGTGGCCCACCCTGACCCGTTGTGTCCTGTATAACAGAACTAGTCGTTGATTGCCCTTAATAAAATAAGGGTTCACATTCATATGTTCCAGTTTCTGCACCAGAACATGTGGGACGAGTGTATTGAAGGCGCTGAAAAATCTATGAAGGTAGACCGCGCATAGGTCCTGGGCTTGTCCAGGTTGTGCCAATACAGCAGCACAGCGTCCTCAAGGCCTCTGTTTTCATGATAGGCAAATTGCAACGGGTCCAAGTGTGCATTATTCTGTTTTAATAGTTGCCCTAATATAATTTCTTCAAAACAATACATCACACTGCACGTGAGAGCCACCGGTCTGAGATCATTTAGGTTTACAGAGTTCTTTTTGAAGTGAGACAATATAATTATGACGTTTTCCACGATGTTGGAATCTTACCACAGTGAAGTGACCACTGAAACAGATGTGTGAAAACTCCCGCCAGTTGGTCTCGAAATCAAAGTTCCCCAGCCCATGCTAGGCAGCTCGAAGTCAGCTTGGGCGGCGTCGTAATCATGTCATAAGCGCTCAAAAACAGAGCTAAGGAAGCTAATCGCCTCGGCAGTGGGCTGGCGTGGGCTATCGACTACCGGGAAATTTGTCCCGAGTGTGGTACTCCGAAGGCATGGGTGATCACATATAGACGAATCACAAATAGAAGAACAGTTCCATATATTATCCATATATCATATTAATTCCTCATCACTTTCCTCAATTTATCGGAACACCAGACGATGCCGTTAGCCTGTACAACTCAGTCATACTGTCCATAATGGACAGTCATGCTCCTGAAAGACCAGACTTGTTCCCGTGCGCTCACCGCCAGACTGGTATACGGATGGCAGGCTGTGATACGAAAGGTTGAGTTACAGCGAAGGCTTTGTGAACGATTGTGGCGAAAGACCAAGCTTACTGTGCACAGATACATGTTCATCAAAGCTATAAGCAATAAATCAGCATAATGGTACTGAAAGCAAAGTCCAGTTATTTCCATCGCTGAAAATAGTGGTAACACAAATTTTCTGTTGTAAGCAATCTCCTGGGAGAAACAGCACTAATATTCCCTTCCAGGCAAGGATTCCGATTGCTGGTGCATGGGTTCAGTACCGTCTTTAGTGACAAGGTTGCCAGCATAGTAGGCTAAGTGATGGGAAGACCAACTACACACCATTGGCAGTGCCAGAATTAGACACAGAGGTTGAACTGGAGAAGCTATAATAACCAATTTGAAAGACCTGTGATCTTGATCCGCTGCCTATACTTATACGAATCTGATCGAGCAGTTACTGGTGACATCTCTCTTGCCAGTTAATTACCACTACATACCGAACAACTCTCTCCCCACGTCCAATGTGCGATCCGCCTTGAAGACGTCCAAGTACCATTGTACCATCATAGGAGACCCTCGCTGGAGCCTAGTATCCTCTCAAATAGTGAAAGACCAGTGTCGAACCTTCCATTTATATCAAAGGTTTGGGAAAAGGTGTTTCATCGCGGCCGTCAAACATCTTACCTCGGCGACAACAGTCTATAGGAAACTTTGCTACCCGCCTATACAGGCAACACCACATCCTTGAGACTGAACTCACACGAATCCCGAATAACGTGATGGTTGCTCTCAGAGGTCAGAAAACGTGCCTGCTAGTTCAGGTAGTTCTATTGGACCTTTTGGTCGCTAACGACACAGTCGGCCACTTCCAGCTTCTCAATTCACTCAGTGGATTTGATGGTAAAGGTGACGATCCAGAGTGGATTAGATCATACATTACTGACCAACAATAGATCGTGCATCTGGGACGGAATTCTCCTGTCCCTCTGATTCTAGAATGCGGTGTGCCACAGGGCTCCGTCCTGGGTTATGTGCTCTTCACGATATACACGTCCTCATCGGGTCAACTTGACTCAAATATCGATATGTTCCATCACAATGATATTGCACAATGCATCGTTTGGATAATCGTATATAGTCAGTTCAGCAGTCGATATCACATAAACGCTTGAAACTGAATGACTCAGAGACGGAGGTGCTGCTAATATCATCGAGGCAATTGGCCAGAAAGATACAACACCTGAGCATTACGATCCGTCAGTGGCCATCAGGTGGAGCCTGATGACGTGGCAAGGACCATCGGTCAATCGCGCCTCTATAGAAGAGCACATAAGATCCGTGTGTCGGTCTGCCCACTACAACATCTCACCAGATAAGCCAGAGAACAATTAATCCATGCGGGTCATCGTGGGTCACGGTAACATATAAACTGGATTACTGCAATGTAGGGCCTGCTGTTCTGTGGACTTCCAGCTAACTGGCTAAGCAAATCAGACGGAGGATTGGTAAAGCTCCAGAAAATAGCAGCACGGGTCGTTACACTGACAGAAACATCTAGTCACATCACCCCATCCAGTTTCCACATGAACCCCGGGCCCCGGCTGACAGTATCGGAACGGATTATGTTCAGGGTCCTCCTACTCGTATTCAAGTGTTGAAACAATATATGGCACCCTCATACGTAAATCATCGGTAAATGATCTCATCAGCCAACAAAAGCTCTGCGGTCTGCTGTTCAGAATCTTCTATAAGTGGCTACCGATGGCCAAGAACATCAGCTATGACAACCGGGCACTCGGTGTGCTGAGTCACGCCTCTGAAACGAGCTGCGAACTGGCTATTTTTGCCTGACAATATTCAAGTCGAAACTGAAACCCTACTTATTCAGACAGTATTTCTACAATACCCAGTGAAATTAGCCCATGTCAATTACATTATACCAACACATATATTGTTTCACCTGGCATATTTTTGTTGGATCCCCTAACAAATGTATCTTAGGCTTCCGAAAATATTATTGTGTAGGCCTATATCACTCTGTATTATTGTAGGCCCCATGCATTCTATTGCTGTTAATAATCGCTTCAGAGCACTGCATGTGGAATATGCTCAGGGCAGCTAAGGGGAGCGCGCGCGCACATTATATCACACTCTTGAACGGCGAATAAATAAGCGGGTTCACTGTTGCATTCGAGGTATGCTGATACATTAATGATTGTCGCAGGGCACTTGGGGGCGCGCAGAGACCGGACTGCATAAATAGTGTACATAGCAATTGCATAACAGAATAATGAATTGTCACCAAACACACAACTTCTTCAATCGTATAAGGCCTAATTGAGGGGATGTGAAAATTCTGTTCTCTTTTTTTCATTTCATCTATTGGAATGTATCTTTGCTTCTGGACATAACAATAACTATACATAATTTCGAATCCAAAATATATGTAAAGGATTAAGTAAATTGTATACCTCTTTTTCTTTTTTAAAATGACATTTTATCCTCTGTAACACGTTTCAACTTATGGATTTATGAACTTTCTGGACGAATTCCTGCGTGTTTGCATTTATAAAAAAAAAAGAAGTTTCGCATAGAAAATGAAAAAGCTAATAGGACTAATAGGATAATATTGACTGGGGATAGGTAATAATTATTCATCCGTAGGTACATATACTACGCCGAAATTGTTTCACTATATAGGGCAAGCCCAGATGAAATGTTCTAATGATTCATTCTCTGAATTACAGAATGTACATATTGGGGTCTTTTAACCCAATTCGAAACAAGCATTCGTCCCAATAATGTATGAGTAACAAAACTGAAAGTATTTTATCCTAGTTTCACGTACGCCTACAAAACGGAAGGGTAGCAATTAGCGTATATATTTTCTCCCAATTGAAGTTCTCCCCATTTACTGATAGATGAAGGCATAATCAAGTTTATCAATTGTTCAAGACTATATAATATATTACCTTTCCCGGGTTTTGCCGGTGTATCGGTGTTATGAGGAAGTTAGGCAAACGACATCCGCTTCTATTAGGAACATGTGCAACTACTGTCTGGTAATCTGGTTGGATGGTATTTTTGATGATTCAAGTATTTCGTGAGGTTTAAATTCACCTATGAATATATGATTAGTTTTGGCCAAATTGTAATTTTAGGAATAAATTAAATATGGATGGGTGTTCATGATTTGTGAGTCTAAGGTCATCTAGTGGTCAAGTGTGGCTATTTTGTTTAAACGATCCAGCAACTCCTACTCCTACAGTATGGACAAGATGATTATAGTGGGTCAGAATTATGACTAGCCAACAGTACATTTGGTGTTTCCGTGATTTTTTTTTGCATTCCTCTCCGTTAGTCCGTACGACCTGTTCGCCACGATCACGAATAACTTTCGAACCGTACATGTGATTGACAAGAAACTTCGCACACATGTCCGGCCTTAAGGAATCTCGGATGGGTTCGATAGTGAGCGTTTCTGAAGCACTGTGGCAGCGGCCATCCTGGATACCGGCGAAATTAATTTAATCGCATATTTACGCGTTTCGCCGGTAACTGGGCGATCATTTTGGGACCGCTCTTTATTTTCGCACCATGCGATCCCATAGGCGGTAATTTTGAATTTTCCGGCCCAACTGATTCCATCACATTTTTAGCCTAGCCTATGCGTTTCGGAACGTGGCGATTGTGTTGGGACCAACTTCTATTCCCGCCCATTACGACCACACCCGGAGGCTAACCACCTACGTTCGGACCTACCACCTACGATATTTGCCCGCAGCTACTGAGACGCTTTACGATTGCGCTTGTTCTGTGTGTCTGTGCTCGTCTAAGTTCTACAACAACCTGCTGATAGTCGATGAACTTACCACTTCTGGTACTTCATATAGCCTAATGTATGTGCGTGTGTGTGTGCGTGCGTGTCTGCGTGTGTGTTTGTGTTATTATAGGCCTATACTGGTACAATGATTCACCGTGCGTACGAACAGCTAGCGCTCATCCATGCAGCTCATTCAGGTTCATACAAGACCTGCTGATGCTCAACGGACTTACCACATCACACAATGTCTCCGCTCCCGTCTGTCCACACGTAGCAGATGGTGGGTCCACTCGCAGCTGTAAGATACCCTCAGTGAATAATACGGTGCTCTCGACGGGCCGGGCGGGGATGTACCCGCCGCTGTTCCCGAACTGGGCCAACGTGACCGAGCAGTGAAGGGTTACACATAGGACCACAAAAAGTCCCGCCATGGGCGGAACTGCATGTCTGCGCATCTTCCAATCCGCCAGCCTCCCTAGTAGGCCTGTCAAATACCCTACTGATCCCGAAATATAAAATAAAAACAGAACAAAAGAGAACAGCAACCTTTCAGTACTTATTTTCCTAATTCAATTTGGCAAAATAATCAGAATATTCCGTCGGTCCCAATGGACCCAGTCACACTATTGCACCGTATCACTCACGGTTCTCTTGCTACAGGTGAGCTCCATTGACATAAAACAATCGAACTAATCGCGAACAGTCACCAATTCCAATGGGTGAAATATTGATATTATATTCCTGATATCGAATTCCTAATATAGGCCTAATTAGTACGAGTTTAAATCCGAAAGCATGATAGGTCAACTATCAATATTGACAGTGACATGTTCTATGATTCAATAGGAAACTACATATGTAGCACATGCAAGGTAATTAAATGGTAATCGCGTTAACGAAAGTGTTATAACGATATCAACTAAATAGGAATTATGACGTTCAACAGTCTCGTTCATAAATCGGCCGGAACAGATGTTGCTCTCAAATTATTGATTCGTAGCACTTTTGACATGCTCGACAGTGTAACACATTGCATCTCGGAGCACGTAGACTCAGGAGGTGTGAAATAACGAGCGCCTGTCGATTATTTGAATTTATTACGAGGAAGACAGATGCACACTGAGCATGTCACCAGTATATATGTAGTGTGCATGGCAAAGAGGGATTTGACAACGAATTTCTGTTTCACGATATTGAACTGTTGGTGGTGGTGGATTGGGGTGGGGGTAGTGCAGGTGGGAAGGGAGGGTACGTTGTTTTCGTCTTTCAAGTATAAGTTAAAATCTCATCTAATTGCTAAGTACTCAGAATAAATCTTATTGAGTTTTGTTTTTGTATATATGTTTAGGTCACTAGCTTTGATAAACACTGTATGTTTTATCTAGTATCCTGTTTATACTTTCTTATGTATTATGTTTGATATGCAGAAGTATAGACGAAATAAATTGATTGATTAATTGATTGATTGAAATCAAACCATTGGCGACGAGAACATTTTCTAGCTAGATAGAACATGAGATATTGCCATCGAAGGATTGTCCTGTATTCCGGAGATAACTTTACTGCAATTCCATCTCACTCCTGTTGATATTTCCTAACCTTACTAACTTATAGAACAAGAATAATACGACCATTTTCAGGTTACCATTTGACAATGGTTCAATAACTCGACTGACAAAGCAATGGTACTCGATTGCTGTGAGTAGTAACCGATTGAATGGCTGCAGGTGTTTTGTCAGCTTCCATTCAACTTTAGTTACAATAGCAATGGCTGCTGCAGTTGATTGTGGCCCAAAGTGTTTGTTTTCGATGGTGTTATGAATGGAAGATAAAATGATGAAGGCATCCTGGAACAGATTGCCTGTAGTTCAGCTGTTATAATTAGATCATGAAACCAGATATGGACATTATATCATGCACTCAATTTGGAATGCTGACGCGTGACATATATTAATAACTAGAGATCGCCTGGCAGATCACCAACCACCAACGCGTATATCCACCCATCCGAACAATCAGTGGAGAGAAATCATTGCCGGGTAAGGTATGGTATCTGAACAATCGTAATGATTCTAAAAAAATACATGCAAATGAGGAAAATCAGTTTCGCTGGAAAACAAACCGCGTATAAATGAGATAAAGTCTATTTCTCCATAATATCCAGAGTTGCCGCCAGGTTGGGTCACAAGACGCTAAAATGAAGTTGGTCCCAAAACAATCGCTATATCATGTTCGAAAGCGCGAGACGTTGCAGTGGAATGAATTTCGCAAAGAAGACAAAATAGCCGCGATGGGAGCGATGGGGCGACGCCCACTTTAAAACCTCTGGGATATTTTGTAAGAGTGGATATATGTGCAAAGCATCGTTTCAATCAGACGCTGCATCGGAGAGTTATTTCGCTCATATTGAAGAAGAAACCTCGAGAAAAAGCCAACTTTCAAATACACTCAGATTTTTCGAGCGGACATGTGTGTCAAGTTTCGGATCAATCGGGTAGATACACAAGAGCAAAACCATAATAGAATCCGTCCTATAAGTAGAGATATAATTATATAACACCAATCATCCTCTGCCCTCGGATTTAGCTCAAGGGTTATGAAGATTATTTTTCTTCAATTGTTCGTATAACATCTCGTCCAGTTATATGGGTGTATCACATATTTTATTATTATGATCATTATTTTTCAGTCTTTACGCAGATCAAAATTGAAAATCCGCTGGGGAAACTATTGAATTATATCATAATAACAACCTGAAAGTAGTCTTATTTGCAATTCCTGTAGCCTCCTCACTCCTGCCAGATATACTTTATTCAATTAGACATTAATAACCATGACATATAGAGACTACATCTTTATCTCAATCACCCGCAGACTATCGAATGTGACTTCTTGTAATTTGACCTGAACACTTCATCAGAAAACAGGAAATAGCGGGATATCTTCTCCATCTCGTTGAATCAGACCAAATGATGATTGAGAGGCCGTCACCTTGTCGAGCTAAGGACAATTCTAATATATATTTAATCCGATATAGGTCGGTGTATTTTTTAGATAAGGTGAGTGTCCATTAACACGAAATGCTAATATATAGGCATCCACTTAATTGACTAATTTTGTCGAAGTCAATCGCAGCATAATATGTATCGGCTGGCAGTTTTGATTGGCGAGGTATTGGCACGTGACACGATTTCTGCTGTGGTGCGACGGACTTCGTATTTACCGAGTTGTTGCAATAAGTTCTCTTGATTCTGTGGCTTGGTAGGTACGTGAAATGGTGGTCTCTTAAGAAGGTTGGGAATGATTACACCACTGCCTATATATCGCCCCAAACACTTGTCGAAAAAAGATTGCAGTTACCGCCGGTGCGCATCCACGATTACCACGCCCACAGTTCATTCTGAAATGTTTATTCAAGATCTCAAGGAAAACAGTATAAATGACCGAAGCGTAAGTTATATATTCCTCTGCACACACCAATCGCAACTGAGCGTCCTGATCTCAGCTGCTAATTCTATCTCTATTCCTGCAAATATCGTTCCAATATTTTTGAAAGGCATTTTATCAGCATTTGACAACTGATTCGATAAGGGAAATAATTAACTGGGAAATCGGGCTTTTTGATTTTGTATCGGCACTCCCGATCGACATCCGAGGATCAAATGTGACTCCGTGTCATGATAAATACTATCAGGGAACAAAAAAAACACCTTGTTAGTCTTGGTCATTTAGTAAGACATCCGTATCCTCACATTGTACGTCCAGGTAGGGAAGTACGATATTAGAGGTATTTGTAATTGATAGCATATTTGATACCTCATGTGATACAGCATGTATATCTGACAACATCCGTTTGACAATACCACGTTTGACTTGATAATTGCAAAACGATTCTTAATACAGTTATAGTGTTGGCATGGATCAGTGCCAGGCCTCGTGACAGTTCGATACTTTGCTCGGCATCCAGAGCGGAATAGTGGCCGAGCGGTATCAGTGACGTTTGACGATACTGAATATGAGAAGTGCGATGCGATTTTTGAAACAGCTATAGTGTTGACATGGAGAATCGGCACGCCTTGTGAAAGTACCATCCTTTGCTCGGCAACTACTTGAAGGCGCTTGTTGATTTCAGAAATTATTGCCTATCACATGGTGACGTCACTGAGATATTTGCATTTACTGGTTACAATCATTTTTTCATCATATCAACGTCAGTACATATATATTTTCGTTTTCTGATCTCCTAACATCCTAAAATGGAAGCAGACGAGCAATATTACATTATGTAGTGGCATACACAAGGAGGAGGTTCCGGGGTCAGAACTTCCTCCCATGATCCAAGTGACCAATAATATTCAACAAACAAACAAACGCAATTTGTTGGAATGGAAGTTTTGCAGCTGCTATTGATTGAATATTAGGAGAGCATTTGCCTAGGAGCACATCAATATTTTCAAATAGGTGGGACGAGATAATACATGAGGGCCCCCTCCAGTTGGGTCCCAACCTCGAAGCCGCTCCCAGGACAAATCGTTCGAAGTAAAGAATAGCAACTTATTTTGCACATCCGGGGAACCACGATTGGATATTGCCAAAATAAATTCTTAATATTCATCGATTTATGTTCAGTTAGTAGTAAAGTCACCCCATTCAGACTATGATCTTCTGAAATCATGCATGTTAAACTGAAAATGTCAGGCGATTACTCCATTATAGGCAACAGGATGCACAATAACTCCATGGTTTCAATAACATCGAGCGAATACACTATAGTGGCGGGGCCAAGGCCAGCGCCTCTCACATGTTTCTGTCAAATATTTGAATTCTCATTGATCCGACATATTACTACCAATAAATTGAAGGTACACATTATTGGATATCGGGCTGTTTGGTGAAATGGACTACTTCCAGCATTTGATAAGAGTATCAACACAAATTAGTTGCAGTCTTTCCTATTTCCATTAAAGTTATCAGTTTCGGATACCAGTCAGTCATATCTCATTTCTAGTGCATTTGCTGGTTCAGGTAATACGGCTTAGTAATAACCCAATTTACGTTGAATTCGACATATTTTCAAACTTAACTAGGGTTATTCTTGAATACATATATTCCTTAATCTTCAGCTGTCAGTGTCAATGATGTGTCTCATCATTCAGCCTTTTGAGATTAAAAGAAAGAGAAACGTTCTTACCCAACATTGCTTCCGAA
>JAUOBX010507954.1:0-10143 GCA_032360705.1 Eupentacta quinquesemita
GCGATCACCTTGTCCCACCTTGTGATTATTGTTGTGGGTAAAAAAAAATCCCCCGTTCTAAGCCCCCAAGTGCCACCTCATTTCCTCTGAAAATCACATACATGTAGGAAGAAAATTACCCCATCCCTCTGGAATCAGCAGAATTATTATGAGGAATTTCATTACTGTGCCTAAAACTAGCCAAAAATGTATCAAAATTCATTAAAATATGAGGAAATATACTCTGATACCTTCTAATCAAATTGTGATCATTGAAAGCAAGCTCCATGCATAGATGGCCTGGTTAACCCGAGCTTTTTCATTGAAAATATTCCAGAAGAGCCCCTGTGACAAGAAAATTAGTCCATGCTCTGTCACAGTGGGGGTGGTAGGGCTGTGCTGTTTGAACAATCGTCTGTTTGAACGGACCAAAATCCTGGTAAACATTGGTTGTGTTTTCAAGTTGTTGCATAACTATTGCAAAGTTTACAATACACACACCTCACAGATTCAATGACACCACAAATTATTTGCAGTAGATAATCTGTCATTTATTCATTCAATCACAATATCCTTGTTTATCATACGATAAGTTGATAACCATAGCCACATAGCCTACTACGATACCCCTTGCCTCTGACGATCAGTCTATCCCCGCCGTAAGCCGATACCACTGTCATGGTGTGTGGTACTTCTAGTAGTACGCCCAGTCCCTAACAAACAGTTTTTTCCCGCCGTAAGGGGATACCACTGCAACAAAGTGTGATACGCCGTAGTGGTATGCCTAATCACGCTAATTAGCTCAGCTACGGCAGTCCATCAAAACAATGATTTAATTATTGATGTATTTTCCTCGAACAGCTTTTTTGACAGTTTATTCAAAGCTTTGAGTGACTTGTTGTAGATTTGATCAGATAATCTCAAGTCTCAACTGCCAGATATATATTTGTGACAAAGTCGTGTCAAATGCTCTTTTCTGAACTGAATCAATCAATATACGCAATCACCACGCCTGCCAGCAGTGTGGGCTAGTGCACACAGGGAGTACTGCTAGCCGCCTGGCCCTACATTCATGCTAGCCATGCACCTGGCAGTGCGGGTATATTACTGCAATGTACGGACAGTGCATGTTACTTGATTGATGATTTCTTTTGTGCTGTAGTGCACCATTGTGAAATTTCTGGGAAATTCCCATGGTCCACATAGGGTGTCCAATGTATTGATGAATCATAGCACATCCTTTGCATGATTATCGAACACTGCTCATACGCATGATGACAGGGCTTGAAATAAGCAGTCGCACGCTCACCAAATGTGAGTGGAAACTGCTGTGGGCGAGTGACTTTGGTGAGTGGAATAAATCCACTTGCTCGAACGTAAACAGCTTTGACAGAAGTAATTGCCACAATTTTGTCTGTGTTGTAAATTTTGCTAAGATTTTCTAAGCAGGGATTTGCAGAAATATAGGCCCTAGTTCACTGTATCTAATGTTGACATCAATCGCGATCTGGTGCATGCACAATGGTGGCATGCAATACATCTTTCAACACAGCAGGACATCCTGGCTGTCCACAGTGCACTGTATGCACAGCAACTGAGTATTATGATCGAGCAGTAAGTAGGGCCACCAATTTTCCGCGATCACGGAACTCTGCACGGAATCACGGAATGGCAAGTTTTTCACGGAAATCCACAGAATTTACAAAATTACTTAGAAAGCCCCCAAATTCCCAAACAAGGCCGCAAAATGGGAAAGGAAAAACAAATTTGTGCTCCACAGAATCGCGAGACTCTAGCGATCTACATAGTAGGATCAGAAACCACTGGAAATTCAACCCAAACATCCCCAGTTAATTGTAACAAGTTACCGTAAGTTATACCTACAGAGCAGTAACGTTACTAATTTGAACGATCTGTCAATATTTTGTGTGACAACAATAACACAGTAATAATACCAAACGAAGTTTAGGCATACCCATAGGATGGACCTTCACATTCCACAAGTATGATTCCCTCAATTCGAAACAATCAATAATTATGATCAATGTTCCGCAGGCTTCCCCGTAGCCGCGGTATGGTATTTCCAGCTAGGAAGACTGAGAAAATGTCCACCTGTTGTTCGTTTTTAGTTTGACAGTACACAGTACTTAAATTGACCCCTAACCAGTGTGGCAGTGCCAGCTGCGCCTAGTCACGTACCTCCGCAGAGCAACGATTAATTAAGTGCTGTCACTGTGTGGTGTTTACACGCACAGATCACAAACACGTGTTGAAATCCTATGTACACACAATGCAATAAGATCATATGATGTGATACAGTACTGGGCCGTTTGCTCCTAGAAAAGTTTTTTCCCCGCGTGTGTAACAGTGTCTATAAAACTTTCAGTGATCGTACACTGCATAGCTAGCTCCATACCCAGATCCGAGTTACGTAGCGTGTATTGCATCAGCAGCTAGCTGCTGATGCTTTACTATAATGGTGACATGAGGGGCGATTCTGAGCAGAAACTCACGAACCCCCCCCCCCCCCCTTCCATGTATATATGTTGACACTAGTTATTCGGATAGAGACGTTTCGGTCTCATGTATTTTTTATAGTTTTCCCGCGATCCTGTTGCCCGCACGTACATCGTCAATAAATATGCTCAATACTCTTATACACTGTACGAACTGTACTACAGCTGCATGCAGTGCGTGACACATGCCGTGTCACAACTCTTACTCAAGCTATCGCAAGTGAATTTGTTTTCGTTTTTTCATGATATACCATGTGTAGACCTTAGCCCTTAGGCTAGTAATGGGATTTATATGATGGTTGCGCTTCACAAATATCCTAACACACTAAGTCAATGCAAAACGGAAAATCACGGATTTGACAAATCGCTTGCACCGATTTTCACGGAATTGGCAATTGCTAAAACGGAATTTGACTTTTTTCGCGCGGAAGATCGGTGGCACTATGCGGTACTTGAGTCATTAGGGCTACGCCTAATCCGCTACGGTCCCCTGCCCAGTGCCCACTAACCTGGACAATACGTCGATAAAAATCAATGTCTTTTCCTGGAACTGTTATTTTGTCACTTTATTCAAAGTTTCAATTGACTATGGTTGTAAATTCAGGTAATCAGACGATTCACACAGCCAATATATTTGTGACGAATCCCTTGTCTGTTTCGATCGGAATCGATCGATCACCACACCGCACCCTACACAGTACATGCAGTGCAGGCACATCGTGTGATGTACAGACGTACACATTGTTTACGGAGCTTTCAGTGCATGCCTACAGAGTTTAGATACACGTGCGTAGTTCTGTTCTGTAGTGAACCATTGCGAAATGTTGGGGGGAATCCCAGTGGTCATTGTATGGATGATTGTCAAACAGTTCATATATATGCGCGATGTATGCAGCTGATCGAACAATTTACTGGCAGACCGCCGGGGCCAGGCGGACTGGAAAAATGTGATGTCCATGGCACATGACTTTCGTCACATTCACGGCTATACATGCTTGTCATTGTTACGTGGGATAAAGACCAATATTATGGGCTGGGCGATACGGTCCCCACAGTACAATGAGCAGTCATAATTTCTCGTAAAACCCGATATCTTGTCTACTCAAAGTCTCAAACGCATGTACCTGCGTTGCGATTGGTGATCCTCGCAACCAAACTTTTTTCTTCCAAATTGCAAATCACATTTTTGAACAATTTACTGGCCGACGGCCGTGGTGGCCATATATAACAGAAAGGCATACTAGTGATTTATTTATGGTGTACTTATGATCATCATCAATACACAGAGAGCGGTTCGCGTGGAAAATGTCCGCTAATTTGTCCGCGCATTATGTCACAGTTATGAGGTTTCGCGGAACTGGTATGAACATCACAGGATCGCGCGGAAAATGACCCATTTTATGATGTGCGGATTCTCCCGGGCCCTAGGTGTAGGGTCTCGAATACAGCCAGGGTGTCGATGTATTGATGATCGTAGAACACCCTTGGCATTTGCCTGCATGATTAATAATGCGAACCTCTCAGTTTATACACGCGATGCGATGTACTGTGAGTTACAGTGTAGGCTAGGCATGATTAGGGCCACCGATTTTCCACGATCACGGAAAATTCGGAAAATCACGAAATTCCAATTTTTCACAGAAAATCACGGAAATCATTATTTTCATTGCTGTCACATAAAGTCGGGGAAAAACCTGCTCATCAACTATTCGACTGAAGAGATTCACATTAATAATTGTTCTCTCTATATAAGGCCGTTTGAAAACACGATCGAGTACACTGCCTAGTTCAATCTCGAAAAACATGTGTTTTGAAACTCACAATTAATTTACTACAAAGACCCCAGTGGACACAATTTTAATATTTTTCAAGCTTCCTAACCATATCATTCGTAACTTTGTATCATGTAGGTTTACTGATTTGTTGTAATTTATGAGATTTCGGAAGAAAGTTTCGATCACCGCCACAATATATTACGGCGATCCGTGTATGCCAAACTCGCACTAAATCTGCCCTACACAAAGTAGGATACAACATCAAACGTGAACAAAACATGTGGGCCTGGTACAGGTAGCCAACGATTGATGCATGCGGAGATGTCAATGCGAAAACATGTGGTAAAACGATGAATAATCACCGCGACACTCCAGCCTTGTAAAGCATGCTGGCTACGAGACACGTGGCTTAGCTGGCAGTGGTACTATGGATCAGCAAGTGCGATCAGTGTTCGGAAGGCAATTTATGCAACGTAAGCTAAGGTTATGATGATCGTTAATGATACTAAAAGATAATAATTTCATGGCGGTGTAGGCCAATAAAACTTTTCGCGTGAGATAATGCCAAATGAATGGATCACAATTGAACAGATGAATAAACAATATAATGCACGCTGGTTGTAACGAATAATTACAGGGGCAATTTAGTACGTCCGTTTCCATTATTTATTCCGCCCCTGTCACAGAACTTCTGGGTGCTCTTTTCAACATCTCCCGCCCTGCGTGTGCAAGATTAGCGATATTGAACCCAATAGAGAAATACACAGTAAATCACAACGTACAAATACATCACAATTGCAATCGAACAACAACTATTCGTGTACAAAACGGAATTACACGGAAAGTGGAAAGTTGAAAACCGAAAAACGCGGAATATGGAGAGTGGAAAACGGAATTTACATTTTTGTGACGCGGAAATTTGGTGGCCCTACATGATGCATTCGATAAAACAAAATTACGATGTCGATCGATCGATTCACTGCCACCCATCGAGTCATCGTACAGCGGGTTAGCGGCTCTTCGTTTTATCACATGAAATAACGATGTTGATATATAAGGAAGTTCTACTAGTGATTTATCTATTATCTACGCTGTAGGCTACCGATCGTGTGGTCAATACTCAGTACAGAGAATGGTTTGAGGTTCACGTGAAAAAGGTCGACTTAGTTTGTCCAGGCATCATGTCACAATTTTGGGTTTCGCGGAACTGGTATAAGCAGCGTGGAATAGCGCGGAAAACAACTATTTTACGACGCGTGGAATCACACAGAATTCCTCAAAGTTGCGCGCAGAATTTGCAATTTCAAAATGCGGATTCTCCCGAGCCCTACCATGAACCAATTTAAAACAAACTAGCCTAAGGCCCTAGATAATAATAATATTTGGACCAGCTGGAAGTTATGGGGGTTTACCCTGGAATATTTCTTAGTTGCTGCGGTACGAATTTAGAATCATTGCCCGGAAGTACCAAGGTATCCACTGACCCTAACCTTGTGATAATAATCTTAATTCTTATTATTACTTATTATTAATATGACCAAGGGTTGAAATAAGGTACCGATGACCAGGGGTTAATCTAAGAGAGAAAATCCCCTGGCTCCTGTATTTTGGCATGGGACCAGGGGCTACTTTGGTAGACTTGGGGGCCTTAATTCTGTTCTTGTCTTCTGTGAAATGAGGGAGCATACCCCACATGCTATAGAGCTAGTTCACATGCATTATCACACACACTACAGTGATAGTTTCCCATTGCCCACTAAAATATCCATTACAGTTGTACATATGTTACAGCTAATATTTCATGTGGCCAACCGGAGAACCCAGGGGCTTTTTAGGCTTCAAAATAGCCCCTGGTTGTTAAAAATCCATTGGGACCAGGTGCTTTTGATGCATTTCTGGGGGCTGATAGCCCCTGGGAGCCCGCTTATTTCAAGCCTTGTTAATATTATTCATGATTATTATCATTATTATCTTGATGCTGTGCTGCATGTAAACTATGTCCTTGCAGTTGTACGTGTAATATTCTAATCTCTTTATTTCAGTAGATCATTGTACTCCTTTAACCCTGCCTCCAGCAGTCTATATCCTGCTCCAACCCCGTAGCAACAGTGTGGTATGTTCCTATGACTCAGTGTTATTCACCTGACCCCCGTGACCCCTGCTGAAGGTATTTGCTCATCCCTAGTTGTATCATGGTCACTTACTCATATACAGCCGTACAGCAAGGAGCTTCAATATACTTAGTGTACATAACCGTATACAGAGTGCATGTTTGTGTGATCTATTATTCAACATTACAGTGATTATGCAGGAACACGTATGTCAAATCAGTGTGGAAGTTTGAAGTAAAATGTACACACACTGACACACACGCCGCGGCATAACCGTAATTGATATCTCAACACAATACGAAGAAGCGTAAAGCATTGCGTTTTGGAAAATGTAAGTAATTACCGCATGTCCCACAAATTTCCGCGACGCACAGAGCATCCGATACTTGAATTTCTCGTTAACATTCTTGGGTACTTGTACGTTGAACAGAGAAGCTACGTACAACACGAATAGGAAACTGAACCATAACCGTGTCCAATACATCCCCAACGGCAGCCAGGATTCCCAGGAAGTTGGTATTATTATAATTATGAAGGTCTACTGTAGAGACACGCAGAACAGACAGACGGCACTAATGGAAATAGAGGCTTTCAAATAGCTATATAGTCCCCATTACAGATATATACCCACACGCGACGTATGCACTCACACGGTATGCAAACAACTATATGGCCTACCCGTACCATAGGACAATCCCATGAAAGCTATTCATACAGTCATTACAGCTATATACCCACTTGCGACGTATGCGGTCACACGGTATGAAACAACTATATGGCCTACCCGTATCATCGGACAATCCCTACTCCCATAAAGGCTATTCATACAGTCAATAGCGTCGCGCAAAGCTGTTTCGACGGAGGTCAAAGCATGGAATAAACAGAACATGAGGGCATTCCACAGTTTTATATGTCGTCAGCAGCTATTGAAAAAGTCGTTGATGTTTGGCCTGGGCCAGCTGGCCAACACTGCACCTCGAACTTATTCACGGTAAACAATTATGTTACATCACTATAGTAACGATTGAACACACATTTGCCGAATGTTTGGAGTGAATTCCTCAAACTAGAAACATGCGAACGATGGTACCCTCCATTGCCTCCAAATGTGATTCGAGACTGGAACACGCCGGTCTCCGTACATGCGATTGGCACGAAACCTGGCAAACATATCCGCCCTTGGAATCTTGGATGAGTATGGAAGTGGGCATCGCCGCACTGCTCTGATGCTGACCATCTTTGATTTCGATATGCATTTCGGAACGTGGCGATCGCCGGCCGGTCGTTCTGAAACCAACTTTCATTTCCGCTCATTACGACAACGCCCGGAAGCTATTTTGAATTTTTCGACGCAACTGATTTCATCGCAGATTTACGCGTTTCGTAACGTGACGATCGTCTGAGACCAAATTCATTTTTCATCGATCACGACCACACCCGGCGGCCATTTCGAATTCTTCGACGCAACTTATTTCATGTCCCACACCAAAATCAACAGGCTTCGTGTTCTCCCCATACAAAAGCTACAAACATTTTTCCAGCTCGATCAGGCCGAGCATTCTGTCCATGTAGTGGTGATTATTCGAGATCAATCTTAAGAAAAAAATCAGACCTTAGGAAATCATTGTGACCTGGATTTTATTTTTGAGGGATGAAGCGCATGCAATTGTGAGACTTTCACCGAAGAATAAACAGTCGAGACTCAAATTCCAGCTAAATAACGGACGACGCGAAACGGTTAACCCCTAAGTCAAATGAACAAGACATCTCTCCAGAGATACTGTATCTCTAGAGAAATACATTGGGCGACAGGGCTACTTTAACGTTAATGGGCTCGGTCAGGGGGCAGTTTTAGATTGTCCAAAACCTGTTTTTCGCCTGGAAAGTGGCGGAAAGCTAGTTTAAACCCTCTCGAAACGTTCAGAACCGTCCAAAACTGTACAAACCCGGCAGGTAGTGTAAAAAACTCCGAATTGGTCAATTCAACAAGAACGCAACGATGCGTAGTGATTACTTGCAATATTTGGGAAACTGTCACATCACAAGATTTCAACCATAATATACACCTGAGATGGGCAGATATCTAGTTGAAACTATTATAGGTCCCCCTGGTTGTTACTCTCTCAGGCGGGCAGAGGATATCCTGGGTCAATTCTACTATCCTGAGCCTATATGAGGTCAACAACTAATCAGCGACTCACATACCATGCACACTCATTGTATCATTCACATTCCAAAATCCATACAAATTAGCCATCATGTAGTCAGCGGGGAAAATGTGTTATCTGTTCTTTTGAATTGACTTCTTCCGATCTCTGATAACCTTTGATTAACATAGATTATCCATCACCTTAGCTGAACAGACACATGTCGCACACCCATTGCCAGCACTGATTGTTGTATTCCTACGGTTTACTTGCCGGACCGATCCGATACAAACCGGCAAGGGTGCATACCTGGATACAACACTCACCAGGTCACGAACCGAGGAAATGCCTCTGAAGCGTGACCTCAATGTGAAGTAGGGGGTAATTACACGCAGACGATAACATACATATTACCTCACCTCCATTGTGAGCAATCAGGATGAAGCAACTTGCTCAAGGACCTGGATTTGTACCGATATTCTCTGGATTACAAGCTCAACGCCCTAGCCAACAATGCTACCACGCTCCATTGATGGACACTCTCTGACATCTGAGTGCATAGAGCACATTATGTGACCAGTCCGCTGACCCAGCCTGTTTCATCATGACCACGTAGTTGTTATTATGTTAATAAGACTCAAATACATTGTATTGTGTTATGAACTGTAATATATTTCATAGTACTCTCTGTGTTTCCGATGTACATGTGCAGTTCACAGTAAAAAGTAGGTATTGAAACAATTTATATTGTGCCCTTTTAGGCATAAAGCAGAAAATATTTCATCTCACCAATTGTCCATGTCTATTCAATAGCATATTTGTCTCTACACACATCCATATCCACAGGCAGGTATATACACGATCCTGCTATATGGATCATGGAAAGGAAGATTAACCATGTATTAGTGAATATGCAAGTACATGGTATTACCAGCAAAGCAACATTACATATTGTTATACGTGATACAATATAGCTGAGCCCAAATGGTTGCGTGGAACACTGCCTCCCTATCCTGGACACTTGGCCTTGGTGGGAATGTGGGCTGGATGTGCATGTATTAATACAATCCTTATGCAGCAGAGTGATACATGAGATAACATCAATATAACATGGTCAATCATTTTTTTGAGAACTGGTTATTGTTGACAAATGACCACTAAGTGGACCCCAAAGTCCCTAACATGTGACATAATGGAATGCTAGAATATACATATAGCAGCAGATGCAGAACAAGTGTGGTTATATGAACTGGAACACTTTTTCCATGAACTACCTTCTCATAATGAGTGTCATGTATACAGCAGTTGGTATCCATGCCATCACATAAGTTACTTTGACAACTGTTAACTTTAGTAACAGTACAAGTATTTGGTTTGTGCGTTGCATTGTCGTCCTCAGATATACAGATATAAGAACACACAAGTTGACACTGTTGTCCACTTGTTACATGCATCACATAGCTACTATAGATGAAACATACGGCACACATGAGATTCCCTGTGATCTGTACACAGATATATCAGTCGTATCTCGATGGCGCGGCGGGGGGGGGGGGGGGGGGGGGGGGGGGGGGGGGGGGGGGGGGGGGGGGGGGGGGGGGGGGGGGGGGGGGGG
>JAUOBX010508065.1:0-10143 GCA_032360705.1 Eupentacta quinquesemita
CCCTACAAATTTGGGGGTTGCTGTTTGCGAATTCATGGCCAATGGCCCAGTATGGGACCTAGGGCCAATTCATTTCAAACCACAGTCATAATGATAATGAAGCTCTATCAGCCGTACCTTTGGGATGTTCAGGATTTCTTGGTCCAATGTCACCAAATTGCCATTATGACATCAATGTTAGCTCAATCAGTCACAGTTCATTAGATTGCACTAGTGAAACAAATTTACACATTCCAGGTGAGCTACTGTGCTACAGTGTTCAGTGTTCACACTAGGATTATAACTTTTAGGGGGAATCCCCCCCCTATTTTTTTTTTGGGGGGGGGAGGGGATTTTCAAACTTTGGGGGGAAATTTAGACAATATGAGAGGGTTTGGAGATCGCGAGGGTTATATGAACAGAATGGCCTCTCACTCATACATAGGCATCGAACTGATCAGACTAATGTGAATTACCAGCTGTGCCATTGGCGCCTGTGTTTCCTTCTACTCTGAAAGTGAAACCAATTGAACAGGAATAGAAGTGCACTCACTGGATTATGACAGCGACCAGGGTTGGGGGCCAAGATTGTTCATCACATGAAGCTAGGTCAGTGCACATCCTGCACAATAATAACTTTCACCTAAAGTCTTTCACGTTATTAGGACATGGAACCTGCATGATCTCCAGGCCCGAAGGCCATCAGCCAATGCATCACATCAGCCAATTGTACATAAACGTTCATTTAATTTGCCGTATAGTTCCTCTGAAGTTTTGTTTGACTTGATTGAGGAATAATAGATGAGGAATCATGAGATTGAGATAAACAGTGTTTGCGCCTCAGGAAAGAGGTGCACTATATAGGCCCTAAAGTGAAAAGTACCTGATAATCAGGGGTTATAGGTTATCTGTGAAGAGCTCTCAAACCACTGTGAAGCAGTGATAAAGCGCAAGAACAGCATATAATCACGTCCTTGTTTCTTTCTATCTTTAAAGTGAAACTTTAACAAAGAACAGCGATGGCAGCCAAGATTGTCCACCAGATGAAGGAGAAGATGCTCCTAGCCGGGCAGAGCGCCCTGCTTGCTGAGATGATACCAAAGAGGGAGGGCGCCCTAACGATGCCTTCAGTATCCTCTTTGGGCCCTGGGCCGGTCCCAGCATCCAGGGCCAGTCAAGGAAGCACATCTGGGGACACCCTCGCCACATCGAACCTCCACCTCCCTCTTGCTCTGAGGAAACAACGCCGGCCAAATGCAGGGTATGTGAAAGTATGCACACTTTTAAGGCAAGACTTGGTATTTCCTGGATGTCTGGTTCATGCAAGAATTGCAAGTTATCCAACATTATTATGATGCTGATCACAACAAGGTGCTAACCCACAATACAGAAGACCCTACAGGCATTCAAATTCAAGCCTTCCATCCAAATAACATAGTAGGTATCAGTGATGGTGAACTCGAGTCAGGTCTCAGTCTCGAGACCAATTTTAAAGGACTTGGTCTCGTGTGCTAGGGACTGGGACTTGGCCCAAAGGACTCGGGGTCTGTCGGGGACTCGGTTCGAGTCCTTCACTGATTCCAGCAAAACCCAATGTTGTACATTTTGGCTGGAATGCCAAGCTTTTATAAGGACTCGGACTCGGGAATCGGACACAAGGACTCGGGAATCAAACACAAGGACTCAGGAATCGGTCTCTGATTGGGAACTGCGGACTCGGATGCTAGGGACTCAAACTCAGATTGGCTGGTCTCGACTCCATCACTGGTAGGAGGTATCATAGGTCTAAGATATGTGACCTGATAGTAAAAGTGAGTACACAGATCTGTTTCTGATTCCTTGAGGAAGTTAAAAGAATTATGACAGTATACATGTGTGTGTGTGTATGTGATGCCTGGCTTGTTGGCACGATATCTCAACCCCATTTGGATGGATCAAGCTCATACTCGGTATGTGTGTTCCCCATGAGGAGTAAATGATCCCCATTGTTTTTGGGGTCATGAGGTCAACAGAGGTCATGAGGTCAACAGAGGTCAAAGTATGAAAATCTTGTTAACAACATAAGTCCAGAATGCTTGGTCCGATCAGGCTGAAATGTGGTATGTAGCTTTGGTATAGGGAACAGGAACCCTATTGTTTCTGGTGTGGACTGGGGGTGGTTTTGAGGAAGAAATTTGGCATTTTGGGGCCAAAAATATTGTTAAAAATTGATATTTTGGCAGCATAAGTCCAGAATACTTAGTGAATAGTCCCATCAGGCTGGATTTTGAGTGTAGCTTAACTAGCTTTCTAATGGCAAGCACAGGAACTCTATTGTTCTCGGTGTAGACATTTTGAGGAAGAAATTGGAAAATTGTTAAAAATCAATATTTTAGCATTTACAGGTAGCGTGTTGGCACCATGACTCAACCTCACTTGGATGGTTAAAGTTCATACCTGGCATGTGTGTTCCCCATGATGAGTAGATGATCTCTATTGTTTTGAGGTCAGAGGTCGTTCAAGGTCAACGGAGGTTAACATCTGAAAATCTGTTTATAGCAGGAGTTCAGAATGGTCATTCTGAGAAGGCTATTATATATGTCACAAACCCCATTGTGTTATGGTTTGATATTTGGGTTCCCCATGAAAAGAACATTATCTCCATCGATGAGGCCATCAAAGGTCATTGCAGGTAATGCACTCAAGGTTTCACGGAGGCTCTACCAAAATGTCTCCTGGTGAGCCTTTTCATGGAAATATATATGTCAAATTCTCCAATATGACGATCATGAAAGATCATTATATCGGGGCAGGTACTAATGCTACATACAGAGTGTTCAGGCTGCTGAAAAGGCTGCTATTCAGGTATTCAGGGTCCAACTCGTTCAAGGTCATCTGGTCATAAGGAGCACCTTCATCCGAGGTACACACATTCAGAAAATTATCCTGTTTTATTCTCTACAGATTTAAACCGAAGCCCAGGCAGGAAGTCAAGAAGAAGAAGAGGGCAAACACAGTTCAGCAACTAAAAGGTATTCGCAATATACATGTACATCTCCTGCAGCATTTTCATCTAGGCCCAGGCCCACTAACTCCCTGCAACCCTGTCCCACCCCTCTTCTATTTGTTCACCCTGTTTGATCCCATCCCCACCCCTAGTGTCCCCCTTTCCAGACATTTCTCGGAACAAGCTGTTGCGCTTACAAACAGTTCTCAAATATCACCTGGTGGAGCATTTCATGACTGTGATATGCACTAGCAGTCTGGGCTTCGAATCAGTGCACAACTTTTACCATACCTCCTGGTATCATGGGCGAGTGCACAAATGTAGTACTGGCCATGAGACATTTGGGGTTTCATTAAGTGTTCATTCACAGGTATTCAGGTATCACTAACATCTTGGCACAGTCTTTGGATCCTGGGGTCTATTCCCAGCACTACCTTAGGGGGGCAATTGGGCTGATGACTCTATCGTGAGTCCCACATGGAAGGTTGCTGTCAAGAATAAAAGATCATTCAATGTTATGGGAGATATTCAATTAACTTGGCAAAATAGGATTGATCCAGGTTCACAAGTCTTGACTGGGGCAAAAGTCCTATTGTGTCATATACAGTAATCATGGAATATGTTGTGCAGTTTGGGCTACAGCACCATTGGCAGGGGCAGTGATTTCAACAAAATACTGAGCAGAGGAGACATCAGCTCTTTTGGGAGAAGTTACTGTGTGGGAAATCGAAAGTCAATGGAGCTTTTCCGAATATTGAAAGAGATTGCCCAGCTGCATTCACCCGACACATGGGTGTCCTCATGGCAATGAGAGCCTCAAAACTTGGAAGTCCCTAGAACAAGAGACCTCGCAGCCCAGTGGATCGCTGCCCCATGACTATCAAATTGCTGTTCTAGTGTCAAAGCTAGAGAATACAGAATCATATTCAAATCGTCCCGTTCATTTTGTAGAGGAACTTCGACTGCAGTTGGAGAAGAAGAGAGCGGCAGCTGCTGCCAATGCTCAGCGGGAGGAGGCACGACAGAAAGCAGCAGCAGCAGCAAAATCAACAGCAAAGAAAAAACTGAAGCGCCCCCACCCTGACCATGTTGAATCGTTCCACCGGAAGAAGAAGATCCGTCCGATACTTAGGGATGGGGTAAGCCATGTATCTTTGACTGTTGATGGGACTTGCATTCAAGGGTGTCATAAGGATAGCCATACCAGGGATATTTCTACGCGAAAGTCGCCCATGATTACCTTTCCATACTGGATAACGAACAGTTCAAGACCGCATGGTCCTGCCCTGCAGTGCGTTGCCAACTTGACACTTCTAGCTAACCACCTGTTACATAATTGTTTCCTCTTAGAATACCAACAATAACGAACGACATGACAGCTACTGTTGGATCTGTCACAGAGAGAACAGCCAGCTACTTTGTCTGGCCTGTCCTCGTATCTTTCATGGACGCTCCATACTGGATCAAAATAGTCCAAGATGACATGCCTCTGTCCAGCTGTGCGTGGCCACTTCAAGCTAACCACCTGTCAACTGTTTCTCCTCAAAATACCAACAATGACAGCTACTGTTGGATCTGTCACAGAGGGGACGGTCAGCTGTCATGCCTTTTCCCGTGTCTTCCACGGACGCTGTTTACCAGATTATGAATAGTCCAAGTCAGTTTAATTCTGTCCATCAGTGTGCTAATCACCTACTATATGGGCTGTTTTGTAATTGGTTATATATACTTGGCACTCGCATGCTGGAAAAGCAGCATTACACCACGCAGATGAAGACATCTGTGTTCATTAGGGGTTGTGTTTATTGAGATAAATACAGTATTTACTCAATAATATGATGAAGCGCGTTGCTACTCCAAGCTAACCACCTCCCATATCTGTTTCTCCTTAGAATACCAACAATGACAGCTACTGTTGGATCTGTCACAGAGAGGACGGTCAGCTACTTTGTCAGGCATGTCCTCGTATCTTCCACGATCACTGCATATCGGAATATAAACAGTCTATGTCCATGTGGTTCTGTCCAGAGTGTGATGTAAGTAATAATTATAATATTAATTGGCCAGAAAAGCAACTCCAACAAAAAAGTTGTTCAATGCACTTTACAGATGCTGGAAGTGCAGTGAGCACAATTAGGTTTGGTGAAAAAGGTGTCTGTAAAGATCGATAGAATCCAGACTCAAGAAACTGCAACTAAATGGGAGGGAGTTTCATATACAGGGAACAGAAATAACAAAGCTATGATCATCATACATTTTTGTTCAAGACCTGAGAACCTCAAGCTGGTGTTGAAGATGGGAGGAGACGGGTCTGTCGTGACTCTGTGTGTTGAAAGGAATCATGAAGAAAAGCTGAACTAATTTTGATAGCATGGAAGGCAATGATAAGAAGCCTATAGTTGATGAGCTGAGGAATATATCTAACTAGGAGTAATATGTGTGAATTTCATAACCTTATAAACCATGTGATACCACTGTTCTATATTTGTTGCAGCCGAGATGGTTGGTTATCTGAGGAAACACCCAACGATAGGGAATTTCTGAATTTGAGTTGAATGCACGCTGACAGCCTGGAGAACCTCCTCAGTTGGCATTTACTAAGTTGGCCCAGCCCGTCTTAGATGAAAGAGATTTGCATAGCAGATTGGTTTGTCTACTGATATTCTCTTGCTCTCTGCAATGATTCCTATTCTGCCATCAGCCCCCATGCTGATATTTCGCCCCCACTTGGTTGGGCAAGTATGACTATGAACCCTTTCGTCCAATTGAAATATTCGCTCGGTGAAATATTTGATGTGCTTGAAAGTGGGCGTTGCTGCATGGATTTCATTAGATTACCGAGTTTGATTGATCAAAACAAAACTTAGGGGTGGGGGGAAAACTATAGTTGGTCCTGAAAAATGTGATGGATGTTTTAAGGTCGCCAGAGGTAAAATTTGTGTGATTTATTTGATTTCCCTGATTTATCAAATTTGGAGGAAACTTGGTGGAAACAAAATTTATGTGATCCTCCTAACTGTCAGATTCGAACGATACTCGGTACAGTTGGTCCCGAACAACATGAAGGTCATTTTGAGGTGCAATGGACATGGTTTATCTAATTTGTCCAGTCATCAGAGGTTAATAATTGTAATCATGCAGGGATACACGTGGGCCTGCACATGTTTTGGTATGACTATGATTTCTTGGTTTCTGAGTGTAATCGCAGCATTCATGCAGATGGAAATTTGTTGACATCTAAGCCAAAAAAAACTGGACACATTGATTTTCCTTCCATTCTTCATTCTCCTGCAGAAAATAACAACGGCAGAGTGCATAGACACACAGTCGGCTAGTCTGGCCGCTCTCTCCGATGACGATCTGGCCATACTACTCCAGAGTGCACTCAACAGGATGAAACACTCAGGTGTAAGTTTAGCCTAGCCTGTGCTCGCAGGCTCTAATACTTGTTGTATTGGAGCCAGTACTCAGGAGCATGTGCCTAAGCTATTTGTTAGTCTAGCACTATACACCGATGTAGGCGCCATGCGAAGAAACACTTTTGCTTCCTACAAATGCATATCTTATTTGATGCGGCGCAAAGGAGTGTTAGGGTGATTATGTAAAAATGCAGAACTTTTAACCTCCGATTCTCACTAAGTGGGGACGGTAGTTAATTTTCAGCTCATTTTCCACTCCAACTGCTTGGCTCGGAGTCACATGTGCAATGCATGCAGTACATGTGTGCGCGTACACAGTTCAAAACATTTTGGGCCATCGCTGTGTTGTTTTGTGGTGCTGTATCTCAGCAAATTTGATTCGTGTGAGTAATGAGTATGAATCTCCCAATAATGTAGCCCTTCGTATCTTGTGGATCGTATAGATATGACAGCTTCCTTGAGAAGTGAGGGCGAGTTGTAAATTGAGAGTAAATCTCATCAGCATATTGTGTGAGAAAAATTAATGTTTGTCATTGACACACTGTGATATGCTTGTTTGTGTGGTACTCAAATTTGTCCATACTAGTGTTATGTGGCTAGATCAGCCCAATACGCTCTGTTGTCCTAGTCTTATTTCGGATGAATCCCAAAGCGTGTATGTGTATTCAGGTTCTCTATGAAAAGTACATGAGCAGTAAGCACTAGCTATTTGTCAGTGAGTGATCAGTCAGAGGCTTTTTGAGGTCATCAGAGTCTGAAACCCTTGCAAATCAAATCTGATGCCTCCAAAATACTTGGTCATATCAATTAAACATTTGGCGGTGCTGTGAAGAGCTGTTTAGCTTCATCTAAAGTGATAAAAAAAATGGCCCCTAAAAAACAAAAAAAATGTCAAAGAAAACTTTGTCTACAAACTTTGTTTATTTCGTTAACTCTTCATATTCCTATTGTTATGATTTATTACTTTTCCCCTGCCACAGAGTGGACCATTCATGTTTCCTGTCAGCATGGAGACTGCACCTAACTATCTCTCGTATGTCTTCAATCCAATGGACCTGTCCTCTCTTGAAAAGGTGAGAACCTGTTGTAGTCATTAATGTGATATCAATTATAGACCAGCATACCTAAGGAAAGCTCTAGAGTTTCAGGTAGCTGGAGCAAGGAAACGAGGACGGCTGAGGTTGACATGGAAGAGGCATGCGGAGGAGGAGACGCGGAATGTTGAATCTGGGAAAGAGGATGCTGTCGATCAGCTGAGATGGCGAGAGGGTTGTTGTTCTCGTTTGTTGTTGTTGCTTGTTGTCGATTCGCTACAACTCTCTCACACACACATCCCATACTTTATGAGCTGGTCTGGTGAGGAAATAAAACTGCACCAATCCCAACTGAGTTACTAAATGTCTATCATACAATATATGCAGTCACGAAAAGGGCTATATGTAGACTGGTTCAATCTAGTTTTGGTGCGGTGATTCCAATGTTACCTAGATGCTAAGGATAATATGAGCAATTAATTTAGATCGAATTCCATGTTGTCCTTGTCATTTGAATAGCATCAAAAATAGTAATGGACTCAAGAAGGACTCCTATCCCAGTCGCGGAGTCCTCTTGGTCGAGTGCGAGTGCGAGTTCAGGTATGAAGTCCTTCCAAGGAAAGCCGGAATTGTCCTCGAAACTGGTCTTGAGTCCTCCAGCACTGATATGAATATTCTTGTATAGTGTCAAGAGTGATGTGTCTGACATCTTAAGTTGGTGCTCCTGCTGGACCTTTATTCATTGTCCCCATCTGGTGATGCCCTCCACTTTACAATGCTCCTATCCCAGCATGTGTGTGTCAGGTATTTATTAAAGGCCAATGGAAGAGCTGAACATGACTTCGCAGATTATAAAAATCCAACCCCAAAATGTATTTCAGTCAATAGGACAGTGAAAATGAGGATAGATCTATTATTATGCAATGTTTTTCAATGTCGAAAGGGGAAGGAAAATGCATGCTCGGTCAATGCTTTTTCAAAACTCTGTCACACGAAAAATGTGAACTTGATATGGAAAACAATTCACATACTTTTTAGGGAAGTGTGGATGCAAGTAATCATCACTCGCACTTTACACATATGAAGGATCCTTAGATCGCGGAAAATGTGTTCAGTCACGACTCGCGACAGACCAGCCAGTTAACTACATACACAGTACATTACACAACACGAGCACATACGCAGGGCAGTATCGTACGTAACCTACATCGATCCTTCGATTGCGGAATACAGTTTTTCCATGTGTTCTACTAGCTACATAAACTAGCGCTATACTGCATGTGATACACACGGTCTATCGTACGATACGGCAGTGCACTAGCCATTGCCGTACTACGTGAAAAAACGACTTGCGTGCCGTAGCCGAGCGCAATGAATGATGGGGTTAGAATATCGGAATCAGATCAGATCGGCTGATCTTTTCCGAGAAAAATCGTGAATCGGGATCAGCAGGGAAATCCAGATCGGTTGTACACTAACAAGCATCCTGTCTGCAGAGCAGGCAGGCATTTTGCCATAATCATTCCTCGTAGTAATATTGCTGCCTTGCCTGTATGTAGTCTCTGAGTCACGCGAGCACTGTGATATCCTCTTCAAAACATTTACCCCCTATTGTTCCTTCGTTATCGACCTACAGAAGAAAGTTCATTCATAAACAGTCTCCGTAGCAGTGTTAGCGCTAGGTTTCGAAATCCAGGGGGGAACTTCCCCCCCTTGTGGAATTTCTGGGGGGGATTTCAAATTTTTGAGGGGGACTTTTCAACAGTTGAGAGAGATTCGCGATCGCAAATCCTGAAATTCCTGATAAAAGTGAACTTCTTCGACATTAATTTATGTTGTACTAGTCCTATGAATTAGCAATTGGCAGTTGGGCATCAGTAGTACTGTTTAGAGGCTGCTAGAAGTAAAAAAAAAATTAAAAAAAACTTTTTTTTGGGGGGGGGGGGGAGGATAATCCCCCCAACTTTTTTTCCAATGCGGGATTAGCGCGAAGAGTGCGCGAATCCCGCAAATGCGCTGCTTAGCGCCAACACTGAATTATACACATCATGTAGAACATACCAACCAAGTATGAGTCTCATCTATCCAGGTGGGGTTGACAAACTACTATGATCACATTCACAAGCTGAAATTGCTCAATATTTTTGACAATTTCTCAACTTTTCTTTGAAACTGACATCTACTCTAAACACCCAAACTATGGGTTTTGTGTGGCTACACAACTTAAACTTTTACACAACTCTAAACTTTTACACAACTTATTGACTGAAGGGGGAGACTCCAAACTCCTTCACCCAAGTTTTTATCAAGATTGTAAATGTCAATACATTATACACGAAAAAATTGTTCAGGCAAGACAGAGAGTAACCAAACAAACTTGTGTTTTAACTGGCCTATAAATGTCCTGTCTACCCCAGGAATGAATTTCAAACTGTGAAGACACTGTGTGCTTTCACCACCTATACACAGTATACTAAAGGCCACATGAGAAATGTGACCCCTATTCAACTAGCCCTGGGGTACCCAAATAAGAGAACTCCAGTGAGTTTAGTACAACACATTAGGGCTGTCACGTTTAAACGGTTAAACGTTTAAACGAACGATCGTCCGTTTAAACGGATCAAAATCATGGTAAACGGTTAAACGGTTGTGCAGTCAAAATTGCTGCATAAACTGTCGATGTCAACTGAGAAGTTCACAATAAACACACATCGCGAATTTATTC
>JAUOBX010508176.1:0-10143 GCA_032360705.1 Eupentacta quinquesemita
CAGTACGGTAATTCATATGCAGTTCCAAAAGATAATATACACACAAAATGATACGCACACAAAATATAGTGTACACAAAATTGACAAAAACATGATATACACACAAAAGATGATACACACACAACATATGATATACACACAAATACAGCGCCGTTTGTGTGTGACTACTTTATTGATCGATATTCAGAAAGCGCATTATACCCATACGACACCATAAGTGTAGGCACGTTGTATAAATTCGAAAGTACTATATTTATAACCCACTGGGTGCTGAATAATTCCTTTACCTCAGAACATGGAGCATAATGTAATATATTACCCAAAACTACACTAGATATTAATACTAGTCATATTGTGTGAGTTCACCTCGGGATAAAATTGACACCGATTGAGCTGCAAACTTGCTAATTTTGCTTCACTCACAGTTCGACATAAGTATACTTAGATAACCGAGTCCTTGACGAGTCCGGAATAGCAGTGCCATAACTTGTCATGAAAGTGTGTCTCTTGAGGTTACAGCAAGCTGGGGCCACATGGGGTCTAAACTGTGAATTGTGTTCGGCAGAACGCGAGGAATCAAGACAGGTTGTTGACTCTAGTACCTACACGTCATATATGAACCCCACCGCTGCGAATCTGATATTCAGAGAGAAATGTTATATAGCAACATTATTCGCTGCTCATATAAAATTCTGACATTTCTTGTGCACTCACGCCGTTGCTTGCTGTTGCTAGCAGTTGCTAACTGAAGTGCATTGGCCCATACCCGTCGAATTACTCAGTTGCTTTGTTCTATTGTAATCCAATGATTCTCTTCGTGTCGTATTGCGTTTACTCACGCTTCCTTCCTCATTCAACAGGCTATCAGGCTCTAATCGTTATCAATGTTGTTCAACAACTACGGAATCACTCACCATGTAATAATCAATGAGACACACGCCCCGAAATTCTCCTCTTCGCGGGCTACGCAAAAGCAGCCGATATTATGTATTATAAAATACCGTACATCGTATATGCTTCACTGTTCAGTTCGACTCCGACGGCGTGTTTTTGTTGAGTGTTGACTGTTGTGAATACTCCCTTCACCTCTCTATAGCCACGTGAACATACTCTCCAATGGAGTTATGTCACTTATATTCACGTGGAATGTTTTGGTTGGATCAATTATTCAACATCTGGTGACGAGTTCAGGTTCCATATCGGTCATTTATCGTGCACTCACCACTTGACGTCGCAAGCAGTTCAACTGAAGTACATTGCTCCCTACCCTCAATGTACTCAGCTATTATTTATACTGTTGTACCTTCCAATGATTCTCTTCGTATCGTATTGCGGTAACTTGCGCCACTTTTTCATGAATCTAGCCTAAAGTTACCAGACTCCAACGGTTATCAATGTTACTTGTCAGCTATGGTGTTACTCACTATACATAAATTGAGGAAACGCAAATCCTGGAGTTCTTATCTCCGTAGGTTTCCTTAACGCATTGGTGTATGTCAATATGTACCGTTGATACGTGTATTACAAAATACCGTACCTCGTAAATGATCGACGTACTGACTGATTTGACAGTCTTCTCCTCTCTAGTGTGGTTTGTAGTGGATACTTCCTATGGTAATGTGAGAATACTCTCTAAAGGATTTATATTGACGCAGACTCTTTAGGTGGAATAAATTATTCGACCTCTGTTGCCGAAATAAGTCTTTACCTACCAGGCGGGATCAGCCAGGCGAGGCTTACGCACGACGATGGCCAGTATCTCCCTTGAGGGCGCTGCTATGGCCGACTATCCGATGGCGCATGTCACGCCCCGAAGCCCACGTAACCACTCGGCGCGAATCTGGGGCAACTACTTTAGTTTCGAACGGCGTGTGACACTGACAAGAGCCTCTGTAGCCTATATGTTACATCGGCCAGTATAGGGCTACCGATCGAGACTGAGATGTTGTAAATTTTACAGCAGTGGTAGGCAGAGGGTTAAGGTTCATATATGTAATTTCCTGTGCACTTACCACTTGACGTTGCGAGCAGTCAAACTGAAGTACATTGCCTCATACCACTCATGTACTGTGCCCTTTCCCTTCCGATGATTCTCTCAGTATCATATTGCGGTACGTAACTCACGCCTCTTTTACATTTCTAGTATGGAGTCACCAGACTGAATTATTTATCAATGTTACTTGTACTCACCAGATACTAATCAAGGGAACACCTATCCTGGAATTCTATTCTCCACAAACTCTGCTGGTGGTTGATATACCGAGTTGAGGTGTGTATCATAACCTATGTACGTCACATTATGACGTACATCGTGGATGCCTCGCGTACTGTCGGAGTTAACAGTGTGCTTTTGAGTGCAGTCTATGGCGTTTATGCCTTTTACCTCTTCATTGGCACGTGAACATACTATTTAAGGTAATTATATCCCCGTAGACTGTTGAGGTATAATTAATGAATCTATATCCAATGTCGGTTTGTATAGGCCTAAGTCTGCTATCTGACCGTAATTTCCCCGTAACTTGAGGTTGCGAGCAGTTCAACTTAAGAACATTGCTCCATACTGCCCTGTACTCAGCGATGTTTTGTTCTCTCTTGAGTCTTTTCCTTCCAATGATTTTCCTTGTATCTTTTTGCGGTAACTCACGCCTCTTTTTCATTCATCTATTATAAAGTTCCCAGACTCAATCAATGTTGCTCGTCTGCTATAGTATCACTCAACATATATCAATCGGGGGTACACAATTCTTGGAACTCTCTTCGCCATAGTAGTGGTAGTAGGTTGATACTCATCACTCGTCTATCCGACATGTTCAGCGATGTATTTTCTAATAGAAATACAGGACATATAAAAGTACATTGTCTACGGAGGTACAGTGAGGAAACTATGCATCAAAATGTCATACTTGAGCAACGAAATTACAAAATACACAATCAACTCAGTTTGGTGCAAGAACAATTTGTGATATCAACCTCTGACAAGGTTTACTCATAGAGATATTGTTCGAAGTACATCTTTAGCAAAGGCACGCTGATAAACCCGGTGCTCCATCATTTGTGATAACCACGATGCGATGTATATTAGATAGAGCAATGTACTCTCCAGGGTGCCACACTTGAACCAAGACATAAAGGGAAGAACAAATCACTAAATTTGATGCAGGATGAATTGTGATAACCACTGCTGGAAATGTTCTCTAGTAGCAATTTGGTATACATATAGAATAACCTCGCGAAGACACGATGCTAAAAAAAATCGCATACTAGCTTGAGCAATTGAATAACATAAAGCACGATCCCCTTAACTGGGTGCCAGACGAATTGTGTTAACCATCTCTGTCCTCGTAGATATATTGTTCAATGTACATTGTCAGCGAAGGCACAACGATAAAGCAATTGAATTGTAGTGGTAAAGCTGAGCAATGTTATAACATCGAACATAATCCAACCAATACGGTGCTCTACTTGATCAATTGTGATAACCACTACTGATAATTGTTTCAAATGGAGATAGAAGTCGTATTAATAATCTGGTGCACAGACATTTGTAATAACTGGCAATGCGAGGTATATAAGTAAGGCAATGAACTATCCACAAAACACTCAATTTGCTGCAGGATAAGAGAAGACCATGCATGGTGGGGACCTGATGGTGTTTCTTATAGCGATGGATGCTGAAAGGTGTCTTTGCGGAGTCACTGTGGATCATTTATAATTTATATTCTGTTCGAAATATGCCAAGGTCTGCATTCTTGCTGAAGAAAAGGGTAACGAGAAAAAAAATCGGAAAGGCCGTAACTCGAAGGGTTTCCAATTTCCCGGTCACACTGCGATAACTATAACTATATAACGATGAGATTTCTCGTTTTGGCGAATCAGTCGGTTGGCGAATTTTCAATCGGATAACGATAACGAGAAAACTGTTGATCAATCACGTCAGGAGTTTACGTCGTTTGTGAACACTCTCTATAAGCATACCTTCAATGCCATGGCACCTAATTTGCATAGCCAACGAGTTTATCGCTACAGTGTGACCTCTTGGATTATAATGTTATCGTTATCGTTTTCGTTATCGTTGCCGTTACCGGAGCTTAATTAGACGAGTATGTGCTCTAATTCACCTAACCTAATTTCCACTTCTCATTAGCCGTAAGATGTACTGTCACTGGGGCTTCATCGAATCCGTCGTAATTCATCTGAAGGGCAATATCCGGGCATCTAATAATCCCCCAAGAGACATTGCGATAGAGAAATAAGATGTGACCTATATACGATTCTCGCTTCCTTTGGACAATATGAAGGAAAAAAAAACAATTATTGATAAACCCTAGCTAGAATAACCCATGTATGTATGTAGTAGCTGGAGTCTCCTTGTTGATTAATATTTCCGTGCTAGCTAGCCTACCCGGAAGATTCGCAATTGTTGCTTTCGAAATCAGTAAATGCCACGCATAGGTCGATACTAGCATTGTGGGATTTGGAAGCAATTGTAGATGATCTCTGGGGGGTATAGCCGAGTACATGTTCACACTGATAAATAGTTGAACAATATTTAGTTCGAAATCACGTGATTGAACGAATATCGTCTTCCAATTTGATGTTGCATATACAAGTAGCTATAGGTACTCTTTGGCATACATATACACATTCAAAATTGGTTGGTGTTTAATTCCATTGGGCCATGGTTATAATCAATATCCGTTCAGCTCATACAACCTTCAAAATTATGAGGTTTTCATTCACATTGGTTCCTGGTTATTATCACTATCCGCGCCTAAACCTCACGGGAGGCAAATAGCTTCTTGCAGTGCACACACTAGTAATAACACTCCCCCATACCAGTGCTTGACAATTTGACATGCACCAACGGCTTGCGCTCTCAACAAGCATGGTGACATTATTCAGTTGTTGCAATCTATGCCGATGACCTGGCCCTGACTGAATCGCACGCTTCTCCTATTACACATTCAGGAGTCAAATGTACTAAGAACATATTCAGAGATTAGACAGTCAAAGTGATCGATAATCCCAGCTTTCTCGACAACATGTAGCCCCTTCGCTTGAAATTTAGCCCCTTGATTGGGAGGTTCCATGGGGATATAACCCATTAGGGTTATGCTTTATGACGAAATGATCCCAACACCCAAGGAAGGAGGTACTCGTGCACTAATAGTAACAAAGGCCGTGGAATACTCTTCCAAATTTCCTGAAGACCTAACCTCCTTCGTTACGATTGAAGCGGAATTCGAAAAGATATTCCAATTCGTGGAACATATTATCTAATGTATGGGGACCAGGAGGGTATTGTGGGTAGACGTTGGGCTTTTGTTATTCGGAAGTTTTTGTTCTGTGTTTCGTCCGGGGGTTTGCGTTTCACATGCTTTTAGTAGCTCTATCGGAAACTCCCCAATATTTTTTCTCCCGTTTCGCGTTTTTGTGAATATCATTTGTTATTGTTCGTATGATATGTCACTGTTTATGTTCAATATGTTTTCATAAACAAGATTGAAATAAACGTGATTCAAATCAAATATTTTAACACTTCGTTGACGTTCTAACGTTTGAGTCAATTATTATTTCTTGAATCCGAATCTGAGAATCATAGTTCTCTATTCTCTCCGTCTTATTCTATACTTCGAACCATCAATCATGTCGTATTGTATCATCGCTGCTACAAACAGATCATGTTTTCCATTTTGTCCGAAACCTCTCAACATTGAGCAAAAATGCATCGACTCTTGACATATATAAAATATATTGCATATCCTAGACCTGCCTCGTAAACTTAACAGGGGTAACCCATCCGATAGGATTTAACGAAATGTCATCCGGACGGAACTCTCTTGACATCATCGATTTTTCAGCATCATATCCAATTCCTAGGGCTAACAAAAGGTATACAGTTCAGACAGATTGTCAAGAAAAAGTTGTTATGACATTTGTCCCGTGTTACTTCACATCCTAAACGTTTTATATAGAGGGTGAAGAAGTGGCATGTTGCTGTCTGCGTGTAATACCCCCCCCCCCCCCTTCCATCACCACATGGTCTGGAGCAGGTGCGTTATGCATATTTGTCAGTTTGTCAGGAGTTGCAATCGTCCTCAATGAAAGTGCATTCACAAGAATCTGCCTTCTCTAGCGAACATCTTTTCTCAAACACTTGTGGGTATTCACTTATTCACTCTGATAATAAGCCTATATGCACATGGTTGCAGTCAATATTGTGGAACGTGGTAGCCTAGTGGGCTAGAGCGCCGTGCTGGTAATCCATAGGGTACCAGTTGAAGGCTGCGTTGCACCCTTGAGCAGGGTGCTTTATCCGTGGTCCTCACAGTGAGGGGAAAATGATTCGCATGTTGCCGTCTACGTGTGATGATACCCCTCCTCCACATTGAGCTAACGCTCCAGAGGCACAGCTGACAAGAGTGTTGTAAACATATGCACCCTTGCCGACCTGTTTGGGTTCGGTACCCGTGTCCGGGAAGTGGACACAAATAGGGAGACGAATATGTATAATAAATGTTGGTAGATATATATGGAGTCGAATTTCCTGTACAAAGTACAAACTATGTGTTTCAAAATGTTGAATAATAGGAATATCAATGTGAACACGACTGGTGGATCACATCTTTACTTCTTTCGTATGTTTCACAGGTTCATAAGAACACAAAGTCTATTATTTGTTACTTACTCAGTGAAAACCTTCGACTCCTCAATTGGCCAATAGCCGTTGCCTTAATTCGATAACCTGATAACACGAGCGGCATTCCAAGATATGACGTCGCCCATCCACACTAGTTTGGAGAATTCGCACCAAGGTAAAAATTCTTTCAAATAATCTGGGCTACATCGAGAATGATGTTATGAATGTATTTTTAAAAGAGAATGCGAATCATCGCCGGTGATCATTCACCACGATCAACATAGCCAGGATGTCTTGACCTTTCCGTGTCTTCCAGACTCTTCCTGGAACCATACATTACACACCGGAGGTAAACTTAACAAGCACGTTTAGTTCGGACGATCGTCCAACCGAACCTCATTAGCGAAGACCGCAGCTGCTCGTACTTTGATCGGAGCAACGGGGGTCACTGGTCGCGACCTCTGTGGTTTATGGGTATTGGGATGAAGTTGGAACTCATACAACTGTTAATCCACAGCGTGAACAGGCGAATTAGCCTTGTGAATGGACTCGTCGACTTCCGTGACCCTTAATATAATTTTTGGCAATGAAATAGACTGTTTTGATGAGCAAAAAGGAATTCTCCGAGAACAGCAATGCAGATATTTGAATATCTGTGCTGTCTGAGTCAACAGCTCAGTGCCTCGAAGAAACCGCAAATATGTAGGATTGCTCCACCCAACCTTCCCGGACACTGGTGATTAGTCGTGTGCGTAAATTTATTTGAGAAGGTCAGTAATGTAGTAGCATTCAAACTCAAATCCGAATTCAGGACTAGACTAAGAATATTCTATAATCAGCATGTTTCATTCACAAATGTGTACATGAACCTGCAAAAATAATCTTTTGTGGACAGGGCAGGCACTCAGTGACCAAAAGAGGTAAGTTGAAATCGTTGACAAATGCAGAATGCCTTAAATAGGTTGAATTTTGATGTGCAGCTGTTTTAGGGGAAACTTTGAGGGGAATGGAGTTTGTAAACTTCACATGTATATATTTCCCGACAAGGATTGGAGCCCTATTCTTTTGGCCCAGGTCAACCGACATTATTGCAATCAAAGAAACAGCGGACTGTTCGTTTGTTTTCAGTGAGAAACTAGTGATGCATTTCATTATTATTGAAATCATTCATACTATTGGTGGAAGCCAAAATATAAAAGAAAGAGCTCATTTGCAAATTGTGTGACTTTCTGACAGGTATATATATACATCCAGAGACGGGACTATAGCAGCTTCGTTCGAAACGAGCATTCATGTAATATAGAATTCTGGACATGTCACTCACCGTCCTAAAGAGACAACCCAATATTCTGTTATGCTCTCCGATGAAATAGCCCTCCTTTTCCCATTGGATATTGCAACCAATTTATATTAACTTGGGGGTAAGTATACCTTTCGAAATCACGGTCATAATTATGCTTTGGGATGTTCATGATTTCTTAGTCGAAGGTCCCAAATGCCATTATGACATCAATTTCAACTCAATTATTCACTTATCCTCAGATTGCACTAGTGTAACTAGTGGAACAATTCAACACATTCTAGGTGAGCTACTGTGCCATTGCCACTCTTATTTTGAATGATACGAAGCCACTGAGGGCTCACCTGGCTGTGTTGATCGTGGATAGGCATCGGCGCGGATAACTCGCCATCTCTCTTAAAATAGTGTACTGCTCAGATGATATCGATACAGTGTGTACTTTTATACCAATCCCAACTTGCTCTCGGGACCACCATTTTACGTATCCATCCAACGGACGACCAGTGAACCCGAGGATCCACCACATCCCAGTTCCTGGAGGAGCGGATTCATTCTTTGAGGTTCGACCCCGGTAACGGCGCACAGCATACCAACGAAACTGATATGCGTACTAGTCACCATCAAGTTAACTAAGTATCAAGTCTATTGCACCACAGCAGAGCCTGGAGACAAAGTCCCTGCTAGTCGTCACTAGTACAGCCATTCCTGGGGGGAAAGGCCCGAGGGTGTACTCGGGAATCGAACGCGGGACAAGGCGTTGTATTGCTAAACGTCACTGGTTCCGCTCGTCACTCTTCCCTTCAGTTGTCCGAGATCTATCGGTGTGTGTAGATGATATTGAACTGTAAAACTGTCACATGCCGCCAAAATAGGAACCAAATCAGATGTTATTAACTGGACGTATCTACTGCAGGATTTCTTGGAAGTGAGTAGGTGACAAACTATGTGAAGATGAAAGATGTTCTGACAAGTAAAAGAGTGATGCTGAGTATACGAGGAGGAGCATTGTTATGTGATGTCCACCCTATCAGATGTGAAACCTGGACAGTTATTAAGCAAATGGAAAAAGGTTTGGAGGCTTTTGAGCTCTGGGCTCACGGTAAGATGATGAGCATCTCATATATGGGACACCGAACAAATGAGTGGATCCTAAATCTTGTTGTTGTAGAGAGAAAAATGCTGGGGTCGATTAGGAATAGTAAGTGCCAGTATTTTGGACACATTGTAAGAGCACGGAAATCCTACTGCGACGCAAGCTGAACGGAAGAAGGGGGAGATGACGTCCCATAGAAGGACATAGCGGCATTGATGAGTGGACAGGACTGAGCATGGCAGATGCGCCCCCAAGAAACACAGGACAGGAGGGGTGGCGATTCATGGTCAGCCAAGCTTTGGAGAGCATGCCACGGATTGCCACCCTTGAGTAAGTAAGTAGGAGCGTGTGATCGTTAGTCCCTCCTGAGAGGTTCATTGACAATAGGGTTAAAAAGTATATTGAGAGAGAAAGAATTATTGAGATTAAAAATCTTATTACATAGGAAACAAGTAACACAAATTTGGCCGAAACATATCCGGTGAGAGTAAACTTTTACCTCAGTCTTCAAAATAATAATAATAACTATCATAACGGTCTGATAAGATGTGAATTAGAATAAACACTGTATATATACTGACTAATATCCATGTCTGAAATAATCTGAAGTAAATTTCTTGGTTTAGGTTCATTATTTACAAATAACACAATAATGAAACAATTGCAACTTTTACTCACCTGCTACGTTGAGCAGAGATAAACCCCATGTGTTTTTCCCCATGCCCAAAACAGTCACAAATCGTGGTTGTACTGTAACGTGAATACCTGTGCGAAATATTGCGCCGTGGAATCCAATCTTTACGACATTGCCCCCAATCAACAGTTGTGTCGTCTACATATGGAAGCAGCCCTCATGGGACAGGGTAATACAGTGTAAAACAAGAAAATAATGCTCGATCTCTCCGACCGATTTTCTGAGAAGAGGCGTTTTTTGTTATCTCATTACGAAAGACGGTTGTGACCTAAAGGCCAATGGTCATGTAACAGATTTACTCCAAACTGGCACAGGTGGAAAGAGGGAATGTGTGGAAATCCCTCACCCCAAATTTTGAGATTCTAGCATATTGGATTGCTGAGTTATAGCAATTTACTTTTCGGAATTGGGGGGCA